>VOMN01012355.1:0-26635 GCA_014899125.1 Orchestia grillus
CTACATTCGCCTGCCGTCGAACGGAAGTCTACACTCGCCTGCCGCCGAATGGAAGTCTACATTCGCCTGCCGTCGAACGGAAGTCTATATTCGCCTGCCGCCGAACGGAAGTCTATATTCGCCTGCCGCCGAACGGAAGTCTACATTCGCCTGCCACCGAATGGAAGTTTACATTCAGGTTCAATAGGACGCTTCTTATAGGGTTACATAACGGTTTTGACGTAGAGATTTTTGTTGAGAATCAGCCTGGGTTTGAAAAGCTGTCGTTGAATGGGCTTAGGACACTTTTCCCAATCACTATCGGGATAGGTGGTCGTCAGCAGTACTATGGAGATCCTCAAATGCGGAAGCTTTGAGCTGTTCGGTAATTATGTATTCCAGATTAAATGCTCCTACAGCAAGATAAGGAAAATAATTTATTTAACTAAATTATGCATTTTCATTTCATGAGGTGAGCCATAGGCTTCTTTCTATACTCATGAAAACGGATTTTGCAAATTTGTTTAGACTCTTTAGATGCTGCGTTTGTTGAAAGAGCCACGGATGACGTAAGGACACGAGACCACCATTATGTCTAGGACAGCGCCATGGCACTAACGTCATCACGAGACCTGCGTCTTCACCGACAGTCAGCTAAAGGAATCACGTAAGCATGGATTTTCGAAACAATGGTGGCCATGTATGGCACATCTTATAAATAAAGATGGGAGTACAGCATGAAATGCTCATTTTTCTTACGTATGGAAACCTGTGGCCTAACTTGATCATATAAGTACGTGGTGTTATTTTTAAGATAAATAATACTTTATTCTTAAAAAAATATGTTGAACGAAAGAAGATAAAACTGCGTTTCAATATGTGTATGTACTATTAGTCATTCAAGATCGTATGAAATTTTATTGTACTCGTCAGGTGGAAAGGTAGTGAAAAACATTGTGTTTCACAAAGTCAAATATATTGCATACCATTCGGCGAAGTAGCACAGAGTTCAACCATGAAATCATTGGAAACATAAGGAATTCCAGATATTTAAAATTGCCATTATTTTGTGTATTACATAATACGAGTATGCGTTCCGCAAATACCGTCTTCCACGTATGAGGGGCTCCACTGCGCATGATTTAGCGATTTAACGTCATGTTTTAAATTGAAGGTTGCCGTTTTATTTCCATAAATGGCTGCTTTATCATCAAATTCAAGTTTCCTATCTATAACGCAGAGATTCTCTAGCAAAAAAATTCATAAAAAATAAGAGAACATTATGCAGTCCAATCCCTTAAAACTGATCTCATTGCGTTCTACTAACTCTACTAATTCTTTTTCAATACATTCAAAATTTCATAAAGCCAATGAAGAAACTACAGATATATGCTATGGAGTACTTTTCCATGACATTCCATTTGTAGGAACTGGATGCAAAATACGTTCTCTGCGTACGAGAACGATTTAGTGTGCGTGTGGGAGATACGTACGTGGGAGATACTGGATACAGAATACGTTTTGTGCCTAAGAGAATGATTTAGTGTGCGTTACGTGCACTAAAAACGTAAACTGTAAGTTGATTCGCCAGTACCGAGGGTTTCAAGGAGAGAGGACGTGTGCGGCGCAGAACCATCTGGGCGTTGGAAACGATCATCAATCAAATCTGGACTTAAACTCTTATCGAGAAGCCCGGACAAGTTCGAATGAA
The DNA here is from genome assembly GCA_014899125.1 of Orchestia grillus. Taxonomy (NCBI): domain Eukaryota; kingdom Metazoa; phylum Arthropoda; class Malacostraca; order Amphipoda; family Talitridae; genus Orchestia; species Orchestia grillus. Next base: position 1,691 of record VOMN01012355.1, read on the forward strand.
CAGTGAACTTGTTGGTAGGTTATGTTACATTTTTCAAATGACAATTTCGTAAACCGCGGAAAAGAAGATTGGCACGAGTGTCAAGGGTTGGACTTGAAAAATTGAGAATATTTCAAAATAATTCATGAAACCTCCGGGTTTTGAATTACTTATGCAACAAGTCTTAATGCATAACTCTTTTTTTGATAGAAATTGTAACGAGCAAGAGAACTTAACAACTAAAATACACAAAAAGAAGAGAAACAGTTCAGGAAGGAACCTTCTTCTACCAGAAATTCCACATTTACGTTTAGACGTTTTAATTCTTTCATGATTTCATTTTAAAAAAATTAGCGTAAAAGCGTTTCTTGGAAGTTGTTTTCATACGCCGGCAGGACCCCAACTCATCTTACTTAGGTTTTGCAATTTGCATAATAAGAAAAAATGGAAAGCTTGGGATAGCCCACCGCTCACTTCTCATCAGTTTGAATTAATTCAGTTAGGAGGCACAGCCCTGAGGTGTCGGGGGCGACAGCCCCAGCACCAAGGCTCAACTTGAGGCCCTACTTCCTAATTCAACTAACTTGTACTGAGTCAATTACCAGAGGCGGTCAGCGCCAGGCTCTCGTCTAAAAAGTCCGTTGCATTTTCACGAAAAAACTTTTGCAACGATTAAAGGACGCCTGTTCAGTTTGACGATCGCTGATCGAACTTTTCGAAGCAATCATGTGGATGCAACACGAAATAGGATATTAAAAATTTGCGACCATTTCGCAACAATTAGAAGTGACCTAAAATGACGATGTGTCATCGATTTCGTTACTGATAGCATCAGAGAGATCAAACCACCAGGACAACGTCAATTCAGGCAAGTTCTTTTGCTTAAATTTATAGTTTTTCTGTTATTTTCAGTTGAAGGGACTCAGGAAAGATAAATTTACTTTTTGATCAGTTTCGAGTGAATAAGTTTCAACTGTCATCCTAGGCGATTTACTTTGTTCGAGACTGTACCCCAGAGTTATTGGTATCTATGCTACGGTATAAAACAACTGCTGTAGAAACGAGTAAAGATATGCTCATGCCTTTTGTTAAAATGAAGTATAAATGATCATGTTTGATAAGTAACTGAGGAAGAACTATCGTTTAATGCAGCAGCTGTTTCACACAGTAGTGTAGATGCCGACAGCTCTGTATTGCAGGTCTCGAATGATGCATGTACGCCGCCCCTGACGATGGCTGGAACAGATTCAACCGAAAAAGGCAAAAATAAACTTGTTTTTGCTGAGTCCCTCTCACCTAAAATTTTGGAAAATGTATAACACCAAGACGTCCTTTGTTCAAAACCATACATTTGTAGTATACACCGATTCAACTAAATATTGTAAATACAAAATAATTTGAACGCTCCAGCTTCATTTAGCTATTTACAAAACCTAGCTGCCGCCTTATATACGTGTACCAAGGCTGCCCTACGATGTTTTCAGAAATTTTGCGGCATCTTAACGAAACAGAACTATAAAGTGTGTCTCACGGAAAAACAAACCTGGTATCTAAATAATCTAAAAACTAAATGCTACATTTTTATTCGGATTCGACCGTACTCTTCATCAAAGGCTCTTCAACAAATGCTCACGTTTTGATAAAATATCTTCAAAAATATTGACCTGTAATTACTCCACTTAATGTCTCAGAAACTCTTTTGCGCTGGAAAGTCGAGAAAATAAAATGTACACGCCAGAATTTGACTTTAGATTAAATTGAAAAAAATCAATAATATCATTTGTTCACTGAACCTTGGAGTGTATTTGTGATACCAATATCTGACACAAAGAACGTGCTAATTATGCATATCCCGCTATCTTGATAACTTCATAAAACTATTTTAACCTCCCAACTAGACAGGATGCACTTAGCAGAGGAAAAACGAGTATTCGTGGTCACGAAGTACATTAACACTGGAAGTATTAAAGAAATGAAATATTCGTTTCAAATACGTACGTTTCTCAGAGCGGCCATCGCCGAGTAAATATTCAATTTGGAGGTACGTCCAAAAATTCACCGAGGAAGGAACTGTGCAGAAACTTAACAAAGGTCGTTCAGGGCCGAGAGAAAAATACCACTAGAGGCAAATATTGGAAATGTTACAACTATGTTAACAGAAAATCCATGGGTGTCATGCAGAAAGAATGGACTGCTACTGTCAAAATCATCATTCAACCGAATTGTTAACTATGATATGAAGTGGCATCCTTATAAGATAAGTCATAAACTTTTTCAATAATTTTGCTCGGCCCGAAAAGTTTTCTCGATGGCTTTTCCATACACGATATTTTTTAGAAACGTTATAATTGACAAAGAAGCGGCTATCTTCATGAATGGTAGGGTAATTAACCATAACGTACGACAGTACGCCCCTATTGACGACCCTCCTCCACCTAACTTTGGGTTACCTTTTCGCCAGGAGAAAGTGTTCGTTTGGGCCGGAATTTGTAGAAATGTTCATTTAATCGGACTAAAGTTATACGATAAATATTCAAATGGTGCTGGGTACTTAGATCGTATCAATGCCAATCCCAGAGATCGAGAATATTTATACCAATCGAGTTAACAGAGATTGGTGGATAAAGGGTGGCGTACCCGCTCATAGACTGACAGCTGGAAGAATACGGCTGAGACAAGTTCGTAATAACCGCATAGTTGCATCAAATCAGGAAATTGAGTGGCCCCAAGATCTCCTGATCTAACACAGTATGATTATTTTCTATGGGAACACTTAAAAACGAAAGTATATTCTAGTCTCGCTGAAAGCAATGAAGAAGTGAAAGAAAGAATGAGTAGTAAATTCAATGTAATGGCAGTTATTGAAACGAGTTATTTCATGGACGCGATCAAGAGCTGAAAAGTCCGTGGATAAAAGTGGACGACATGTGGAAGGAATTGGAGCTTAGAACACGTTCACAATATTTTTAATTAAATGATTTACTACGTAATAGTTATAAGGACTTCTTTCCTAAAACTAAAAATGAAGTTAAAGTGTGGAGTGAGCATTTTATTACTTGACTTCCTGCTCGAACAGGTTTCTGACAGCCTTCAGTAGAGTAATTACAGCAGAACTCCGAAGCTGGTCTTCTCATTCTAATTCGACTAACTTGTATAGTACAAACTAGGCTCATCAGAGGGGATCCTGTCACACTCGCAGACTGGCGTTCTCTATGCACAGATTAGAGATGGAGCCGACGGCTTGTACAGCAAGTCCTGCGTTGGTGTGCAGTGTTCGTTTTAGCGGAAACGGACTGCCGCGATGCAGTGCCTCTAGTGATAGCGAGATGCAATTAGATGGTGCGCATGCTGCTTCCTGCTCATGTGCTATGTGGGCATCAAGAATTACCTGAGGTTATAAACTCGAAGAATTTGAGATATTGACGTTGACTAACTCTATAGCGACCGAATTATTTCTGTGATAAGGATGCATTTAGCTTTATGCGGAAAACTAGAGGCACCCTTTTGAAATTGGACCTTACGGTCTATTTGGTTGGTAAAGGGCTAATTAATTAGAAAGGTCAATCGAAAGTCCTCCGTCCTTAAGAATTTCCGAAGTCTATGATTTTTGTCAAGGACTTTGAATAATAAAAAGTTTAAGGAGAAGCTCTGCGCTATGGAAGATAATTACGACTCGAGTCAGCAATGATTATTTTTCAATCACCATTTCATTGATGATTTTAGGGAACTTATTTATTAGAATAAGGGACGCCCAGGATCCATATTGTAGGTTGAGATTCGTTTATTCGTCAAACAGTTGAGATTCGTCAAACATCAACTGGGTTTTAAATTTATTACCCTTTATAAATTTATTATACGGGTAATAAATTTAAAACCCAGTTGATGTTTACGAATCTCAACCTACGATTTTAGGGAAGAAACTGACACTTTTTAGAATTACACGTTGAAAAATGTACTCAATGTGCTTTACGTTATTTTGAAAGCCTAGTTTCAGTTTCAATTTGAATGTTCACTTTGGGCTTTAATTTGAATGCTTAATTTGAGCCCGAATCGCCGGACCTGGTTTTGAAGTAAGTCATGAGAGTTGCTGTGTTGCATGCAATCGCATTAGCAATTGGATACGACCTAAATTTTTTATTTATGACAACATGACTCTATTGTCATTCATCTCAGTGTTGTTAACATTTCTTAATAGGAAATATCATCATGCGAGGGACCTAAGAATTGAGCTGCAGCCTGATGAAGTGAGTTGTGGGTAAATGTCATACTAGAAATATATTCAAATTCTCAAACCTGTAAAAAAAATAGTTTCTTAGACTTACCGATCTTTCAAATGTATTTAAGCTCTACTTCTTGTTTTTCATCACTCGTATAGACACCAACTTGTTAACAGGATGAAGTTTACTTTGCTGGACGTTTGAAGTGGCTGGCGGAATCGACCAAAAAAGTGTTATTATGACAAAAAAATTGAGAAAATATCATCGTGGTAACAATATTTTAAAGAAAATTCACAGCCAAAGAAAATATAATGCTTAATTAAGCTCGTTCTTTACAGCATAGAGCGTGTTTCTCGAAACGTTGCCAATGTATTTAGTATATTCTATTTTAGCCATGGGTCGCTTGTCGTTGAAAACTCACTCGTTAAAAAATACCGGAGCGAAAATTCCAATCACAGTAATTCATCGCGTTTCTCAGCATTACTCACCAGAACTCGGAGGACGGTTGCATTAATCTCTATTCGTTGCGTGGGAATCAGGAAATATTTGTAGGAAAGAACAATGTTGTTGTACACCATGCAAGGGACATATGTACATGCCATGCAACGCCGATGCGAAATTGCTTCTCTGAATTAATTCTCCGTTTACAAAATATAAATACGACGGAGCTCCTAAAACACGAAGAAGAAAAGAATAGTGTTCATTCAGCGGGAATTCATTTAGAGGCAGGCCTTGATTTTTCATGCTATGAGCGAGCAATGGTGAAGATGGCATGACGAGGTGGCTCGTGAGGGTCCATGTGTGAGCTGCGGTTGTTCAGTTTCGGCAGAGAGACAGTTATGGAGGGGACCGTTTTTTTTAGTATTGGATATCCAGTGTTAGAAAGTACACTATATTAATCAAAACGACAGTCAGTACGGTTTATCTTTTGTCCATGTTGGGGTTATAGAACAAGATGCCTGGGTTTAAGGGTATACAAGACTACTATAAGAGCGATATAAGGACAGCAGTAGTAGAGTAGCAGCAGCAGCAGCAACAACATAGGAGGAAGAGCAGCAGGGCGTTACTTCCCGTACCTGATATTGAGGGCTGACCAACCTACGAAGAAACGGCTCGTTCGATTTTGGGCTCTGAAGCAGCCAAGGCGGCGACCCAGTCAGAGGAACAGAAGGGACAAGTCAGGAGATTCACCAAACGTGAGAGGTGCGCAAGGGCAGCAGAACAACCAGAGACAGAACGAGGCCCTAAAGGGGCCGGCTGTAGCCTTGCTTTTCTCTACGTGTAGAAATAGAGTCGCTGTCAAGAGGTGGTCACAGACTCTGATGAGGGTTGCATGAGAAATAAACCATTTACGAGAAGTTGATACCTTAACAGATACGGAAAAGGGTGGTATGATGGACACATAAGTAAAAAACAGTTTCGTCGAAATGATTAGTTAGGTTTGATAAAAGCAGGCGCACAGTGTAGGTGTCAGAAGGGATACAATGTTTATACGAGTAGATTTATACGATGAAATGCAGTAAAGAAAGCAAGAAAGTAAGGAAATTTAATTGCAAAAAGGTGAGTTTTGAATGTGTCACCCAGTTTAGGTATTAAGGAAAGTTGGGGAGACGAGACGAGGTACAGATAATCAGGAAAGGTTGAACGATGCAGACACGCAAGGTCTGATATCACGTGTTTTCATTTGAGTGATTAGTTCTGCGAATGATGGATGAACTGAACGATAAAATGGTCAATTAATTGGATGACTTGTAATGTACCTCAAATTCATACAAGGAAACTTATTCTGGTTTTCATTTTAGTTGGGATGATACGGAGGGTGCAAGGCCTATTTTGTACACTGATGCGAGGCTCGTGGAATAACGGTTGGCTCAAAAGCACAGAGAAACTTTCAACGAGTCAAATCCATCAAAATGACAACTCAAAATTGATAATTGACTTCCGTAGTTTTCTTCTCATGAATCGATGGCTTATGAATTTGATGACTATGAATGATGAGACTGTATTGTTTCAAGTGCGATCGGTTACCTTCTGCCTCGTTTACGTAGTGGTGCATCATATATTTAGTACATTGCACAAGTTTCATGAGTCGGAGTACGATATCTTCGGTGTAAATTTCTGAACAGAACATATATTTCCCTATGTCGAAATCCTATTCAGTGTATTATTACCGACGTATTTACTGTTATAATTGTGTTCATATAGCCGTTTCATGAACGTTAAGTATTTGATTCACTTTTGAAAGTTATCTGGTCTTCTTAATTAATTGTGCCCATTTTCTTCTGGTTGTCAGAGCTTTTAATTTTTTAGTAGCTAACAGGGTTTGCAAAAAACTGCATTTTATTTGGCCCATCCATGCAGGCACTCATTCACGAACAATCAAATTTCAATTTCGTTTTTCTCCATGAGTTGTTCAAGATTTTGTTTCTCGTTCGTAATAAATGATAGAGGGCGCCTTAAAGAGACCTAACGGTTTTAGCTAAAAATAACTCATTAGGCATCATATATGCATGTTTATTTATTCGATGCATTGAGGTGAATGTGCTTTAAACAGTCTTTCAAGGTGGCTTCAAAATCAAGTACTAGGGATCAGAAATGATGTTATCCAAGTGACGGCCATTTTTCCCAATGCTGAAGTTGTTTAAACATACGCCTTAACGCTGCATTTGGCTTAACTGCTTCTAGTTCAGCCATGTTTAAACACACGCCTTAAAGCGGCCTTCGGTTTAGTTGCTTCTAGTTGAGCCTTGTTTAAAAACATGCCTTAACGCTGCATTCGGTTTAGCTACAGTACTTCTAGTTCAGCCATTGCCCGTGGTTTGTTTGCGCACTCTCTCGATTCAAGGTACACTGGAATGAATTAAAAATGCATAAATCTGAAGAAGTGGTGAACCAAGCAAAGTTACCATTACCAGAAAATTTGCAACTTAGGAATATTTTCCTTTAGTATTGCTACTCGAACACTGCCACACAAGCAGCTGATAAAGCAACGCCAAGTCCCCCGTCTACGTTAACTCGTACAGCTACGCGACAATGAGCACCATCAGACCATTGAGGCTCCCTGTATTTAGCCAGGAGTTAAATGATCATAACAGGATTTCTACGACGGGATTTCTTTGGAGAGACTCGTCTGACTCGTAACGAGACTTTCCTACTTCAACCACATAATTAAGGCATCTTCTAGTGACTGAAAATGAACAAATGGTTTTTCGAATCACACTTAGCCATTATGTTACGAATTCAATCATCTACAATAAGCCGACAGGGATATGGGAATTGTCTTTTTGTGTTATTTGGTGTACGAGGGTGATGCTCTTTGCCCCAAAGTAATTTTTTTCATCATGTTTGTTAATTTTAGATAAGATATTTTGTAGAGCAGTGAGAAGGTTGGTTGACGTGTTGCTGACATTTTGCCAGTAAATTTCTTATGAGGGTTAAACAACTCGAGGCAGCATGAAAATTGTTGAAAAAATCAAGAATTTATGCCAACAACGTTTGAGATCAGTGTGCCAATTTGACTAGAGTTTCCCATGGTTCACAGCACTCGTTTGAAATGACACTGTCTAATATTATAAAATATTTTAACGATCTTCGGTATACTTTCGGATCCCCTTTTGAATATGTACAATAAATCCTTACATGCAAGCATGTTTCTCATATTATAGATGCCATGTAATACGTGATTGATTCTTTTGTATCAGGTCGACTTTAGGTCTTGAAGATGTTTAAAATTTAACTTGTATTTCACGCATTATACGTGTCTTGAGAATTTCCTTCTAATTTATTTAGCGCTAGTGTAACGTGCTTTAATACAGATCAATGGGTTAGTGAATGTTGAATAAAATAACTGAAATTTACATACCACGTATAAAAATGCATTGGGTTCAAACCGTTCTTACTGGTATAAAAATGGATGACAATGTGCGAATAAATCGTTGTAAAATATGGTTGATGACAAGTTCATGTAATCATTTCAGAATTAAATCAACTGAATTACAGTTTCTAAGCCTATAGGCAACGGCATAAATTTTGATTCGAAATAATTTTTTCAAGCGTTAATTTCAGAACCAGAATAGCATAGTATTCTAAGAGAATTAAAAATAAAGCGAGGGTTAGAAACAAAATACCGATCGCTTGAAAGTCATTATAAAAAGTAGATAAAAATGTATACCTACCGAGACCAATTAAAAAACAGAAACAAGAGCTGGATGTGATAAGCGATCGAGTTTTCCACAAATTTTAAGATATATTTTCCATCGAATCCCGTTAATCTTGCCGGATGTATGTGATACAAAATAATTTTTTATATCACCTTCAATAATTGCAGTTTTCGTTCACCATAGTAAATTCAATCTAAATTGTTTGTGTAACTTTTGCTTGTTAATATTGCGTAGTCGTGAACAAAAAACGATGCAAAATTACATTCTAGTTGCGAAAATAAAATATGACGGCGATTTGCAAAGTTATTGGAAATGCAAAAGAAATTCTCCTGCTGTGGTTCACAAGAATTGTGATTTAGATTATGAAAATTCAATTCCTAAAAAAATAATTTTCAAATCACTTAGGGAAAGCTTTAAGCTGCGTAAGCCTTTACAAGGATGAAGGGAAATAATTTCAGTGACACATTCAAGTCTGACATCATTCGTTAATATGCAGTTTTTCAATGGAATGCTTTCATTTTCAAGAACAGGAATATAGCTTCCAGAAGCTTTTGGGTCTCCAACATAGCAGTGGTTGTTCGGATTGCAAAAGTGAAAATCTGTATTTGGAAATTAAGCTACAAATCAACCATTGAATTACGTAGTGACCTCACATGAGAAATTATGCACTTGATTTGGTCGTAGGCTCACTCAAAAACTATGACAGTAGGAGAAATTTTGAGCGACCGTAAAGACATAAGAAGACGATTTCTAGATAAAATACATTTAGATGATTGATCTACACAATTAAGGAGATGTACAGCAGGTCAAGATTATGAAGCTTCTTTGGAAGCCGGGTTTAATTAACAACACCCTGTTGGGAGTTCAACGCATGGGATGAGGATTTACAGAAACCTAATTCTTAACTGCTCTATGGAAAAACGACTGTCCATCGATTTACCTTTTTAGAGATTGTTAATTAATAATCATGAACTCAGGCGATTTTCAGAAGAGCAAATTTGTCCGAATTTAGAAAATTATATGCAAGGTCGATTTGTCCATAGATAGCAAATCAATACTAGAGCCTCTCAGCATTGCATCTAATACATTGTGGTAAATACTAACTAATGAAGAATTATTTGAAAATCCTGGTATTCAGGCGGCTTGACTTTACATGATTTCCTAATGGGATTTATTTATTCCTTTTCAAGAATGAAATGCAAAATGAATAATTTTGTTATCCGTTGGAAAGACTGAGGACAGAATGAGAGGTAGGTATACCAGCTAAAAACTCACCCGGAACACTTGACTTTAAACTTTTGGTTCGGAGAGTAGGAAAAATTTTACTCAATGGAGTGATGAACGAAATAGAAACTTCGTGTTGTTTCAGAATGAAAGAAGAGAAAATTGCTGCCATGTTTTAGGAGGGAAGAAGTACAAGAAACGTTCTGGTCTCTGGTTCAGCTGGCGACGAAGGAAAAAATCTTTTATTTTACCAGGCAAGGAGACACGGGGGAAAGAAAAAAAGAGAGGAAAAGGAGGACGGGAGTGGGGATGAGCCCTTTGGTGTGTAGAGCCCAAACAAGCTGCCGGAAAACACAAGGACGGACCAATATCCGCCCTTGTGTTCCGTCTGTGGCCGAGCAGCCGCAGCCAATGAAAGAGTCAGGAAGTCTTCGAATAATGAAAGTAAAAGCGAGAGGTCCTGCTGGGTGAGTATCGAAGACGGGAATATGTGTAAAGGAATGAATGAATGTTGTGCAACAATGAAGTGGCGCACCTTTGAAACATCCTACTTCTCAGAGGGAAAGAAGAATCTTTAAAAGATGAAAAAGATTTTATCTTTGTCTTAGCCTAGCGAATGAGCACACGTAGAAATATGGAGAATGCGAAGGCAGTCGAGCGAACAGGATTAAGAGCTGACAACAGTAGCAGCACACGCATGGGGTCACACGGGCAGGCGTCGCATGGAATGGTTCGTCAGGACATCGAATTTAAAGTTTGTGAAAAAACATTCAGTAATAAGAACACGAAGAAAATGCTGGCTTTCACGGTGGGGTTAACCTGCGAAAGAGTGTGTGCCTTGTAACAGTGATGCACAATGGCACGTGCCGGAATGTTTAAATACAGAGAGCGGGTGCGGATGTTATGTAATTGACGTTTTGTCTCTGAAATGTTAGCCACATTTTGAAGAAAACCATACTTTGAAATGTTAGCTAATTCATCTATAGAAGCAAATACTGATGCGCATAAATTACATTTCATGTGCTAAGAGTAGAGAAATAAATTCATAATGAGTTTTTCTTTAAATCTATGCATGTAATTGGTGTGATATTGAACAATATGAGTAATAGTGATATAGTAGCAGAAATGCTAATCAGGCGGTGCTCACCATAACGATGTCTTATTAAAGAACTCGTGTACTCAGTCTAAAGTAAAGGGATAATGTGAATGTGTATGTATACTCATTATTTCAGATTACTAAAACGAAAAGCTCTCCGATTAATTCGTGCCTGAACATCAATCGAAGCGGAAGAAAATATGAACAGTTATTGTGAGACTGAATTTGTTGAAAATAACTTAGAGATCCCCTATCCAAAAATTTTATTATGCCTCTGGTTAGTCATGGAAGAAATTTTGAGCCTTGTTGTAGTTATCTATTTATAGTGGCGTTCCTCGTAGATCTTGTTCTGTATATATTCCATTCGGGAATTATTTTTTGTATTTGGTTGCGAACGTTTTGATAACTATTTTGATAACGGTTGAACAATACAAAACATTAGAAATCAGTGTCTGTATTGTTGGAATATTTTGATAAATTTTGGTAAAAATTTAATCTGTTATTATTTTCACTTTACAGCTGCAAATAAAAGTAAATATAAACCCGGTTTTTCCGAAGAAATTTTTGAATTGTTAATACCGTATTACTCACAATACAAATATTTTCATATAATAACCCAAATTTGAGTACGATATGTCTACTGATTGAAAGTATGATCCGTGTCTGCCATATTTTCGAGGGCGCAAGACCAGTGCAAACCGTCAGAGATTTTGATTTCGAAGCGGCTTTGTGGCTCTCGTCTATGGGGAGACCAGAGAAATACTTCCATTTTGCGACGCGCAAAGGCGGTTTGCCGACTTCCTTTTGCTCCTAAGAAATCGATTCGCGCGTAAAGAAACGCAGCAAAAAAAGAGTTCGTTAGACGTGCGCGTATTGTTCTCCACAATGACTGTCTTCAAATAGTTTACAGAAATGATTTCGTTTTCTATGTTTCTATGGAAACAAAGATAGGATTAGAAATGAAGAATTTATGTGTAATTTGTTCAAAGTGGGAATTTAAAAATAGAATGATATTTAATTTTTTTGTAGTGAAAGTTCAGTGAATTTGAATTTTTGAGACGAAGGTCGTGAAAAAACACGAGGAGACTTTAGGTTTACAAGTTAATATCTTCTGAGTGTTGAAAAAAAACCTATCAATATGCAGAATGTAGACTCACCGAAAACGACCTGATATTGATGTTCAATATTAATAATATTCGTTCATTTTCCCCTGCTTTAGACAACAGCCACCACTATCAATATTTTATCCAAAACATCATTGAAGTTTTTTATTTCCCTAACTTTACGACGAGCGCTTAGAATGAAATGTGAGTAATTTCATGCAATCCGTATTATACTTTACGATGTGATATTACGAATCGGTTTTCGATATTTCATACTTTTCAACTACGTATAGTCAATAATTATTTACTGTTCGAGCACATCACGCTGGTAAATTTTTTCTTTAGGTATTAATGCAAAACGGTTGTTTTGCCAAGTTTTGTCTTGTTATTCCTACGAGAATTAAGCGAAGCTACGGCTCTGAGTAACATTTTCATTGACATTTGTTCTTTTTATTCGTTCGAATAGTGAATTTTGAAGGTTTAATGGGTATAGAGAAAATGGTGGATGTTCTTCCGCTCGTGATAGTGTACGCTGATGCTTTGGTCACTGACGCTTTTGCAGGGCTGCTGTTCAGAACTCTGAGTTGTTAGACAGAATTAAGAGAAAAAATTTTTCACTCAGAAATCGAATTGCTCTCGTATTGAACGCTGAATATTAGATCAAGGAAACCTAGCATAAGTGGTAGTAGATTGATCGACGCTAAATGAGTTTTTATAGTAGTTTTGTTGGCTTTATAATTCATGCAACCCATTAACAAAATTAGCAAAAATCTTTAGCTTGAAACTGCCGTGCATCGTGAGAAGTTAATTATCTGACGTCTTTCGATCAGAACATCTCTGATAGCTCTAGCAGACTGTCAAGAAATCGCAGTTAAATGATCTTACATCTTGCGAATGATGATATGATTCTGAATTGCGAGATCATTTCAGTTGTTTTGCTGTGTATAGCGCCAGCTGGTTTTGGTCTCCAATTTTCATGACGTGTGCAAAATTTTAATCTCACGGCCAGATTATATGGGAAAGAACAAGTGAAATAAAAAAGGAAATGGTATATTCTTATAGACGCTCAATAAATAAGAATATAAACCCTATGTGAATGAATATTTTGGTTGTTAGACGAAATAACCTGAATTCACGAACTATAGTTTTTGCTGACACTTTTTTGTGAGTCTTATCACTCATTGAAATTTTAAACAAAAAACGTATTTTGTTTGCTTCCGTGAAGAACTAAAATGACTCCTTTAACGAAAATATCGCAATCGACTCAATGTCATACGAAAAACATTAATTGTCGCATACTAGTTTACTACGAAGCGTAACTCTAACGTGGACCAATGCCGAATATTTTTGACTTAGAGTGTGTTTGATTTGGAGCGTGTGGGTGTACTTGGGAGTGGCGTTTTGTGGCTCAACATGCGCATCCCACCAACGAGCGAAATTCGGACTGACGGGAATGCGGTGCCGATGGAAAGGACACACAACATCAGTTAGCGCTAATCTGAGCGGCTACAACGTGTAAATAATACGAGAGTACAAAAAGTGACAGTTAAGAAGTGCGTGAAGTATAGAGCATCAAAGAATGGATGGGAACGATAAAGTACGAGCATGGATTAGAGTCAGTTTCGAATCTTTCTTTGAATTAGCAAGTCAGCAACATGGAACGGTATGCATTTAATTTTTTGCATATATTCAGAATGAAGGAATAAAAAATAAATGAAAACTGAGTGCGGAGTGGAAGATATATAATAATAAAATTACGTCAGCAGTCCATTATGCTTGTGATTGCGTGATGTGTTGCAGCATTTGAAGCATGAAAATCCATTTATAGCAATATGATTTTGTAACTCAATAATGAAATAACTCATTTACGTTTTGGACTTGCTTAGAGAATGAAACATCATGATAAACTCTAACAAATCAAGAAAATCACGTCTCATCAAGAAATTCTATCGCTAATGTCAGCGAATGAACCAAAACAGTCACGCTTAGATTGGTTGTGCAGCCATACCTGTTGTTCAGCCTGTTTCATGTACAGATTGAAAGTTCCTTCGATGTAGCAGTAGGTCTCGACGTAGTCTTTGCTAAGACCGTCTTTTCCTTCTCCTTCGCAGTGTATGGGACTGAGGATTTGCTTGGCTGATGTGACGATGGAGCCAGCCAGCAGCAGCACCGGCGTGTACACCGTTATCAGGTTGAACACCAAAGACCGGGAGAAAACCGTGGAGGTGCGTCGTGAAAAGTGGTGTAACGCAGAGAATTTGTGCCACATTCTGTTAGCGGCGAGGGCGTGTCAGGCCAGAAATGGAGACGGAGAGTTCGTTGGTGAGGGATCCAATCGAAGGTCCGCACGTGTTCGTTGTTGGAATGGGCAAATTTTAAGAACAAAGGCACATAGAGAAGTTTTGATGAACCGAAGGTAAGCAACGAAAGTTTGAGAGGTCGAGAGAAAAGTTAGTCGATTGGACAAGTTTGGACGAACAAAAAAGCAAGAACGAATGGTTTGGGAGAAGAAAGATGATGAACAAAGTTGGGCGATATTAGTGAGAGATGACGAATTGTAAAAAAATAGCGGTTTATGTTTTGAAGAATGAATAAAATATAGAGAGTTAGTGAAAACAATTTCGATGGAGTTGAGAAACGTTCGTGGTAATCCGGAAGTTGGGAGCGATGAAGCAGCGTGGAAAAGGAGAGACACAGAAATCCATTAGTAAATATCATGATATTTTTTCCCTTACGACTAATAAAAAACGCTGCAATAGATTTAAATTGCATTCATCTGTACGAAAAGGTTTTTCTATCTATTTTTACGTCATTTTAGTTCAATTTTGCTTCAAAAAGAGAACTTTGCATCTATGCTTAAAAAAATGAATTGCTTTACATTTGAGTGATGAAAAGTTTGCTGAACTGCGATTTTGTGAGTCATAAAAATATACCAACGCATCGAGCAACTACACGTTGAGGTAGACTTGTAGAAGAACAAGAAAGAAATAATTTCCCTGGAAGAATTGACAAGGTATTGAGTTATTGTAAATTAAAATTCATAATTCATCAATAAAGGGTTTCAGGAGCACACCCATGACAGGTCTTCGCCTGTGACTCAGAAATTTCCTGTCTAGATAGTCATGAATTTACTCGGGGAATTTGAGAAAAGATATTAGAGCATTCATAGCGAAGCATTTTTTCATCGCTGGTACCAAGGCGGTAATCATACAAGCATGGTTTTGAATGGAAAACTGCTACGCTCTTCTAATGCATTCAGCTCTCATTAAAATTTCCCAACGAAGCAGTAGTTGGAACAACTCTATTTCTATAAGAAATTAGCGGATAAAGTCTGGACACATCAAAACGCATGCACGTATACTTCAGCGAAAAAAATATGGTCCATACTATTTATAACAACAAATGCGCTTACAAACAGCCCTTTCTAAAACCGGAAACCATTTCCAGGATGATACTTTTCATGAAATTTAGCGTATAGCAACCGGACATCCAATTCCAGCCATTGCCTCAATCTTCAGTTTTGATTCAACTGTAACGCATTTAATTAGAAACGGGAGAAGGAGGACCAAGAGGTATTTCATCTGTGGAGTGGCGCGGCTGTTGCCAAGCATGATGAATGGCCGGCGGTCCTTTATTGAGCACTCTGTCCTAACCGAACGCTCTTCATTGGAACCTGAGGGCATCCATCGAGCCGCGGCACAGTCTGCAGATGTGGCCGCCGCGCCATCATCGCAGGGACATGCTGTTGCTGCTGAAGAATTCTTAGAACGAATGAGAGCTGATCGGTCTTCATAGGTTGTGGTGGTCTTCGGTCCAACTTCCTGAGTACGAAATGAACCATGTGGTTGTGAGCTGTCAATTTTACCAAAGGCTATTGATTCAGCCATCAAAATCCTTTAAGTAGAAATCTGATTTTTCAAAACTAACCAAGTAGTAGTTTATAGTATACGTTATAGATTTCATTCGGTAACTTACGGTTTCAATTGTTTGCGATACTGATTTACTATTATGTTAACGGAACTTACTGTCAGGAGGAGCTAAGGTCGGCGCCATAGTTTATTTGTACGTAAGCACAGTGTGTGTATGTGTGTGTGTTTGTGTAGTGTATGGGTGTATCCGTATATATGAGCGTGTATGTGCATGTGTATGGGCACATTGGTTCAAGGTCTCTGTGTATGTATCCATGTATGTATAAAAGCAAAAGTCCAAGGACTCACGTTCTATAGTTCCTAGGGAATTTAATTTCTATTTTTTTCTAAGATTTATATATACAAAAGCACCGAGCTTTTGACAAACGTCACGTTGGTCTTGATTCGCGGCAAATGAAATAACTAAATAACCAAATGACCAAAATAACCAAACATTCAGGGCAAATGAAATAACCAAATTACCAAATGATTAAAATAACCAAGCATCCAGGGCAAATGAAATAACCCGCATGTATGTATGCATGTATGGATGTATATGTGTATGTGTACGAGTATGCATGTATGAAGAGATTGGTTTATTGGTAGGAAATCCATCCCTTAATAAAAAATAAATGCCACTCTTGCCTCAAAAACATGTAATTGACACTCAAACCAGTTTTGTTTCGTAAAAACCATCCTCAGTAAATCAGGCCTGATCTCAGTCCCCTTAAATGTTGCTCGAACCAGCCGGCCTAAATGTACACAAATTTTTGTTACTCGCAGGTTGACTATGTAGGAAATGTTTATTTTGTCTTAGTCTTTGTTTCTTTTCTTTAGAAATGTGTATATATATCCCTGCAATTTGTTATGTAAATCACATTAAATATTTTATATTCGTTCCAAAAGAAATTCACTGGTGAGTCTATTTTACGAAACAATACTGGTCTGAGGTTCAAATATATGTTTATAAAGCCAAGATTGTACTTATTGTTATGCATGTAAGTCTGCATGTATACTCGTGCAGGTATAGTGAACGTTAATTTAGTGGACTTTTTTTGGGTAATATATTATATGTACAGTAGTTCCCAAGCATTCGGACTATTAAACATACAGCGGTCGGACAAAATAATGGAAACACCTAATATTTTGGAATCATAATTTTTGAGCATGTTATAAACAACCAAAACCTGACATATTTTAATGTTTTTTGTTTATTATTGTTGTTATTTGAGATATTATTTATATTAACTGTATTTTACAAATATGTAAAAAAATTGGCTAATACCTTATAAAAATGGCAGGCCAAATTGTTGGTGCTCGTGCGGCATGTGTTAGTGTAACAGAAACTGCCCGAATGCTTGACGTTTCAAGAGGTAGTGTCTCAAAAGTAATGACTGCTATTGAAAGAGAAGGAAAAATGTCCTCAACAAAGCACAGGTTTGGCTGAAAGTCGGAGTTGCTTAAGAAAGACTGTCAGACTCTAAATCGAATTGTTAGAAAAAATAGCCAGACAACGGCTTTTAAAATCACTGCAGACCGCGCTGAAGACCTACAGAACCCAGTTTCCACAAAAACTGTTCCCCTGGAGTTGTACAAATCTGGATTCTACGGGAGAGCTGCAATTAAGAAACCTCTGCTCTCAAAGACAAATGTTTAGAGTGGCCTTGCCATACAACTAGAATTGTAAAGAAAGGCACGAGAAACATTCTAATGAAGTTGAACATCGCATTTGGCCACCACAATCCCCAAACCTCTACATTATTGAGCATTTATGGTCGATTTTAGAGATTCAAGCATAAAGTCGATTTCCGCCGCCATCGTCTCCAAAAGAACTGGAGGGTGTTTTAACTGAAGAATGAGCTAAAATTCCTTTAGAAACAATTCACAATTTGTATGAATAAATACCTCGGAGAATTGAGGCTGCAATTGCCTCAAAAGGTGGATCTACACCACATTAGAATATATTTTGTTGATTTTCCAAAGTGTTTCCATTATTTGTCCAACCCCTATAGCTCGTCTGCAGGGGTGACCGAAATGTACAATCGCTTGAGCTAAGAGCATCCATATGCTATCTACCAGAATTTACACCCGATATATGGTAATTAAATAGACCTAGCATACATTAGCTGAAAATAATCGTTTTTTATACAATTTCAGAACACGACAGCAAGCCTCGAAAAATTGAACATGCCTGTTGATCGCATCTGAATTGCAATGTGAATGAAATGTTTCTAAAAGCCCACTGGATTAAAAATGTCTCATAACACCGTATTTTTAGCAAAATAATTGATACTTCATGATTAGATGATTTGACGTGATTATTATCTAAAGACATTGATGCATTTCATCTGATATTATTAGCATGTTTGTTCATTCAATCCAACACTTACCGACGTGTTCCATCAATATACAATGCATCACAGTTTCAACAGTCTATTCAATAAACAACATTATTACTCTCAGAGATTAAACTTGTTTATTTACTGTTAATCAAGAAGTTTTGTGAAGTGTTTGTAGGTTTACTGGTAATGTTGAGTCGTTTTAATATGGAGTTTGTCTTTTGAGTGGTCCCGGTATGGACGGGGTGGATGTGTGTATTTTAGAGGTTGTTTTTCATTCTCATGACCAGATATTTAGTGTAATTTGGATGCCGATCGTAGGAACCAATTGCGATATCCATTTCCCTGTAGAATGTTAATAATTTTTTTCCGTTTCTGTAGCTCGATTTGTTAGGGAAAAATATTTTTCACATCTGTCAAGCAGGGTTTTGACCATGGCTCGTTTTTTGACATCGATGACAGCTTTAGAATTTGTTAGAATCAATGGTTTCTCTGACGATGTTGATGCTCGATTTTCCGTGCAGCTCTGGAGTGAGCTGTAGCTCGAGGTAAGGAAGTTGATTGCTGCCTTCAGTTTCTGCTGTAAATTAAATATGCTCATTTATACCATTTATATTTGTGAAAAATTTTTCAACTGAATGTGAAGGGGGAATGGTTTGGATGAAGTCGATGTATTGTTTTTATATGATGCCCTGGCACCGTTCATTGATCGCAATTTGTTCTTCAATGTATTGCCTGGCTAGCTCCGAGAGTGCTACGGGTGCTGGAGATCCCATTGCTGTGCCGTGTTATTGCTTGTAGAAAGAACCTTTAAAGAGAACCTTTATCAATTCCAACACGTTTTACCGTTGGGTTTTTAATGTCTTACAACTANCCCTGATTACGTGAAATACCTTGCCTGAGCCGGGATCGAACCCAGAATGTCCTGGCTGCGTGGTCATCATGCTAACTAGTACGCAATGAAGCCCACGGAAAGACTCTTTTTGTTTAAATAAGTTGGCATCCGGGGAGATTTTTATGCATTTATGCATGTGTGTATGTATGTATGTAAATGTGTGTGAATGTCTGTATATATGTATGTATGTATGTGTGTAAGCATGACATGGATGTATGTGAGTGCGTAGGCATGCTTCGAGTGTATACGTGTACGCAAGCATGTACATGCATGCCTTCATGTAAGCTTGTAAGCACTTATCCACATGGGCACGCACGTACGTGTTTCTGCTTCTATACAAAATGCGGAGGAGGAATAAACCCGTTAATTTTTGGACATCTAGCGGACGCGTACGATAATTCCAGCTGGTGGAGCTAGGATCGGCTGATCGTTACCATCTGCACTGCTGCCATGTACTATTACCATAGCGTAGGTGAATTGTACATAAATTTCCGGAGATATCGAAAGGGTACGTAGCAGGGATGCTTATTGACACCGGTCGCCATAATTTCGAGATCATCGTGTGACTTAAGGTGAATAACGGCTTCATTACAAAGCTGAGTTACGACATGGCTTCTTCCAAGCATACTGTGGAGCAACATCAACCAGACAGCGTCATTCTAGACGGCATGACTGCCAGGGAGATGTCAAGCTCACTCCGAACGTTCATCAATTGACGGTTAACGACACAGGATCTCCACGAGTGTAGTCGCGAGGGAGACGAGGGGATTAAGGAGTTCATCAGGCAGTGTGTTTCTGAAGACTTACGAGAAAATTTGTATTAAATGAGAACAGGTCAGTTGTATACTGACTACCAATGAAAAGAAAAACAGACTCACGACGACCAAGAGGTTATTGAACGAGCAGACGCATTTCAAGGTGCAAAAAATTATTTGTTTTTCTCAAATGAGATAAAATCTTGTCCAAACCAGGCCCACAGTACGCACAAGAATCAGTGGCTCGCCCATTGCTTCCAGGATAATCCAAGCCCCAAGCAGGACAAAGTTTTCCCATGTTTTGCACTTGGCTTCGTAAGGGATGAGGGTGAGGTCTGACCTCCGAACGCGTGCTTTCAAGAACTCAGGGTCAACACGGACGTTTAAATCGACATTCTCATGTTTCAATTTGTTTCCTGGATTAATCAAGACGCAGCTAGTCATCTCTGAGTGGAGTGGCAGGGCTCTACAACCTGCCAAGCTTCGAGAAAATGATAAAAATAGCTGTCCGAGAATTTCCGCGGCTTCCTTTTTGAGGTGTCCGGTCTTCAAACTTCTCAAATCTCAATCCAAGATTACTTTCTGCAGGGCTCAGTGGGACGGAAAATCTGTGGAATCCCATGTAGCATTAAAGCCGGATTGATTGACCTCATCAAGGCAGTCTTCGTCAGACTGTCAAGGAAAGTCGTCGTGAAGAGCTTCAGTATGTTCTGAAGAGTTATCGAGACTTTTATCGAGGTAGAGGCAGCTTTGTCGAACAGTATGTTGATACAGGACCCTGTACAAACTATCAAATAGCCATTTTAAAGGATTGAAAATTTTTCGTGTGTATAAAATCATCTTCAAAAAACTTCGAATCTAATGATTTCTCCTTTGCATTTAGACCCTCTAGAATTCTGTTTTGAGGTCTTAAAGGTTCTTAGAGTTTATTTTTAATTAATTTAACGTTCGAATGGTTTCTTCGTAAGAGATAAAATGTATATTTCTGTTAACTGCAAGAAATATTAGTCAATCATTTAGTAAATTGAATATAGCAAATTGTTTATGATATTTCCTCAAAGGAAATCATTAAATCAAGTCTGAAGTTCAGCCTGCTGCCATGTTGCGTTCAGGAGATTTTAAGTTTTTCCCGAAATTGTTCGCGCAAGTCAAATTTCAGCATCGAGTTGATTTAGATTCAGCTAGAAACCTGCACTGTGCCTACCAAAGCTGTATTTTTATGACGCAGGAGGTCGAGTGTGGCTCTTGAATTATTTCGGTAGGCCCAGAAACCTTAGAGTCTGCTGCTAGGGGCAAAGTAATCTCGAGCTAAGCCCTGGGACTCCATCTGTTGCCTTCACTTTACCGTAGAATATCTTCCCTAAAATAATGCTTGCCTAAAACGTGCACAACCAAAGCGGAACAGGGGCGTCCGAAATGATTTCCGTTCCAGGAGAAGGTGGCACGCAGTCGGGCGGTCTCACGCGAGGGTGAAGCATGTGCTGTGCGTTACAAATCACGGACATGAGCGAAAATCTAGTATTTTGAGTTTTTGAAGGATAACATGAAACATTTATGAAATTATTAAAACAATAGAGTAGTATTTTTTTCCCATTGACGTGCGTCATGAAAAATAAATGCATTGAAATTCTAGCCCAACAGCTTGAACTCCGTTTCAGAGCTATGATGCTAGACCACGATCTCTTGACAAAGGCCGAAAAAACCAACCAGAGAGCTCAGAACAAATCACTTGGAAACGCTTAAATCTAGATTTAATCGAACGCAGCAAATTCTTGAAGACCGAGATTAAGCAAATTGAGTGCGCTTTCCAGTGCACGCAAAATTCAAATGAGGATCTTCAATAAGGCCGAAGAATTTAAACGCAGGCCTCATCACCGAACGTTTAATGGAAATATTTTGAGGGATGAGAGATCCCAAGGGAATTGCAATTGCTAATGAAGCGAACGTGGACGTGACGTTCCGGAATCTGCCATCAGCATCTTTGTTGTCGTGCCTTCATTCGGCCTCATGCTCGTTTGGAGACGTATGAGACATGCATTATTTCACACTTTCGCCTTCCTTAAGATTTATAAGCAGTGTTTGATTATTTCATTTAAAAGAAATGAGCACAATTGAAAAGTACCAATTCAGATGAGTTCCAACAATTAACAGAAAAAAGTCCATCGTAAAATAATAAGTTTCCTTCTTATAGGGTCCTGTATAATCACTAATACCACTCCTTCGCTTCTTGGGAATAATGCTAATTCATTTGACTATTGTATCTCAGAAGCCCAGAGCGATATAAATGGAAGGAAATGCAATACGTTCATTTATCGTACCCTCAGCCCCGAAAGACTGCAATAAGTGATTCGTAATACAACTGTTTCATGATACTTTGAATCCTTACCAGACCACCCGTAGCGCTTTGGGTCAGTATTTCTGAGTCACGTTTGAGCATCTAATGATTCTTCTCTATTTCATAACAAATGTCCAAAACCAAAGAAGATAATTCATTCACTCAAGTCCCAATAAACCTTAACCATGAGACGATTGAAAAATCCTAACTTTATTACTGAGAGATGAGTTTTGAGTTCCTGCTCTATGTAATTACTGAGGAGTGAGCACGGCACGAACAAGCAAGCAAGCAAGCTAACCAGCAAGCAAACAAGCAAACAAGCAAGCAAGTTGATCAGTGTTTTAGTATAATACAAAGATTTGCAATACTATAGACATGAAATTACCAGTGCATCTTTTTAAAAGATTATCTATCCATATTAATCCCAATTTTGACCACAAACCAATTGAATTCAACGAGAAAAAAACTGAAATATCCCTCAAATTTGCATTTTACACATGCAGAGCCTAATTACCTTCATATTAGTACAAATGAGCAACATTCATTTCGAGACTGGGGGCTCAAATTGTGCGTGCCGAGTAATATAATGATAACTGCTGATGAATTATTTAGCCACTCAATTTTTTTTGTGTTATCAGAAAATGAACTCGTCAACGAAGCAATATTGCACAAGGCTGGCGCGCTAATTGGCTGTGTTGTTGGCCAGTAACATCGGCCGAGTCACCAAGCGGCCAATAGGAATCATCCACGCTCCTGTTCATTACTGGCCCTCCCCAGGCGACTGCCACCCATATGTTTATTGCTACAAAAAAGACGAATACAGAATTTTTTTTCATTACTTCAACTAGGCATCAATCTGTTAGTTCATGATCAGCGGAACAAAGAATGCTGATTTGTTTGTAATGAAATTTTAGCGGTTAAATATCTCATGATGATTTTCAGTGTGCGATGCACAAATTCTTCCAATAGTGATTCGTAACGTAGTCCATAATCGTGCATCTTATGTTTTCACGAATTTCCAACTCATGACAAATGTTATTCAAACGATGCAAAGCATTAACAAATACGAACACTAAAGAAAAAGTGGGAAGAATTATAAATTTTAACGTTTAAATTCCAATGCTAATGATACCTTCGTAAGTACTTTCCTAAATACCTTTGTGGTATTCATTTCTTCATATTGTTCGATACAACTTAGAGGGTTGAATAAGCTGAATTTCATGAGTTCTCTTACTGCATCGATGAATGTTTTTTCCTATGCAACTGTCGATGAATGTTTTATCACGAGATCCATTTCTTCAACACTTTTCGGGCAGATTAACATTTATAGCAAACGCAATCGTCCATGCACTTCGCTTTTAATTTTATATAACGTCCAAAATTTCACCTTGAATTTCAGCAAATTATAATTGTGGCAAAAATTTACGAGTTAAATTTCGTAGCGATGCAGACTTTAGTTTTGTCAGAGCGATTTAGCAAGCCGATTCCATTTCGAAAGTCCCAATTTTTGGCAGTCGACTTAACGAACGGACGTGCAGACCACCTAACCACCTCCTCACATGATCAAAGTTACCGAGTGATGTTATGTATTTGCACGAAAAAATTAAAATTTTGTTAGGGATGTGAGAGCATAAGTAAAATGTTTCGTCGCTTATGACCGATGCAGCACCCTTGGTATAAGTCGTGGTAACAATGGGAGAACTTAAATTTAATAGACATTATAAATGCGGCACGTACATACTTATTTCTTCATTGATTTTATTTTTATTAGTTTCTTCATTCTCCTTCCAGCAGCCTTTGGGAGTGCACCAAGTGCAAACGAAAATACAGCAAATAATTTCCTTGAAGGATAAAGTAAAACTCTAAACTTGGTTAGAGTGAATGATATTTATGCACTTGTTTTATGGAATATCACGCACAGCTGGATCCGCGTTCCTCATCTGCTAGAGATTGAAACTAGTCTACACTGAATAACTGCTATGAATTCGAAATTACGTATTTTACAAGGTGATTATCTAGTTTTTAATTTCAAGGTGATCAAACGAAGTGTAGACAAAATTTATTTGAATAACTCTTCTGGACAGCAAAATTAATGATAACTTTTCTACTCAATAAATAACAATGTAATTTACCTTTTCTTTACAATGTTCAATATTCACACCTCTAAGCTAAGCTAAGAGTGCTGAAGCGAGTCTCCTAAATGCTTTTCCTTGGGTCCCTCCGAATTTTTCTTTTCGTGTTTGTAATCCGTTGGGGTGTTCTAACTGACTGATTTGGCTGCTGGTTCTTGTTCTTGGCAGGTGGGATCATGTTTTTTGAGGTATTTCAAGACCTTAGAAACACCTGACTTGCTCACACGACGCATCATAAGTTTAAAAATGTCCCCAGGTTGCGTTGTAGTCTTATATAGTTTAATAATAGTTTAGCTAATTTTTTTTCAGTCTGACTAAACATAGAAAATAAAGTTCTGAAGAAACATATTTTTTATACGTAATACTAAGGCAAACTTTAGTCCATGCTTCTTATATCCCCTTGATTCTCGAATTCCTTAAATTTCCTATTTATTGTGTTGTTTAATGATACTACAAGAAGTGTCTGCACTTCGCTTGCTCACTCTGTACTTAAGCTATCCATAAAATCAACACTGTACGACATTAGTGAGTGAAATTGAAGCAATATATTGAAAAACGAAGATTTTTACGCTTTACGAAATATCGCAGCCTACTCGTAAAATTTAGCTGCGAAATTGGAAAAAGGAAAGAAAAGTGTAAATACCAACACTTCGGTTGCAGCTAACAGTAGCGCGTTGTACAGGGTGAAACAAAAAAAAGGGAGGAAATTAAACGCTCATAACTCAAAAAGAATAACAATTAAAAAGATGAAGTAAAACCACATAATAGAGAATATCTTCAAAATTTGATTAGTTTATAGCAA
>VOMN01012368.1:3957-49921 GCA_014899125.1 Orchestia grillus
AAAGCGAGGAAAGAATAAAGCGAGGAAAGAAAAAAGCGAGGAAAGAATAAAGCGACGAAAGAATAAAGCGAGCAAACTCCGACGAAGCAAGGCTCATTGACGAGTTGGGTTCCGTGGCTGCAACCACAGCTCGCTACAAGCCTCAAAATGACGCACAGTAACTCCCAGAGTTCCGTGATTTATAGTCTCAGTTTGAAGCGTAGACTTCTGCTACCGTAGGATACCATTGACCACATCATGGACTGGACGGACTACTTCAGAGGTGCTCCATACTAAATAAAGGCTGGACCCACCACATCCGGAATTCCGTTATTGGCAACACCGGAAAATCGGCATAGCGTTTAACGGGACAATTTAAATTTGGCCGACGGCCGCTCTAGGACGCCAGTGGACTTATGCTTTGGGTGTTCATTGAAGGACCACCTGCGGTCAGGAACTCTCCGTGGTTCAGCAGGCCTCAGGCCCGCAAGTTGGAGGAAATAGAAGGTTCAACCTGTGCTCTATAGCAATCTTGACGAGATACCTCGGTTACTACAGTTATGCAGTAGGAAACTGATGAATTAAGCCTGACATAAGAGACACTGTGTATTTTCTAAATAACATACTTGATGCAGTAAGCCGCAGGTTCTAACTACCAGTTTCTACATAATCGAGTTGATGAATCACCCGGTGTTTTGGCATGAGTTTCACTAGATACGAACACTTAAAAAACAAAAGGCGCACTTTTTTGAGCTGTCGCAAGAAGTGCGCCGCGCTTGGGTGCTCTAATTATCAATTCATAAAAACAAGCACTTGAGAATAAAATGCCAATACTACGGATTTCTTGTGGAGTTCATACAAGTATATATATATACATAGAGTAACAACCATCGGCTGTTCAACTTAGTGAGTTGATGCAGAATTAGTTGTTAGTTGATTGTTGATGTTAGTAACTTAGTTGTAAGTTGATGCAGAATTCGCAGCACTAAGACAAAACCAGTTTCATTCAAACAGTTGTGGCCGCGTAGAGGAACAAGTTCTCGTACTCGATTAATTCTCGGCCCAAGTTACACGTGGGAAACCAAGATTTTTAACACTTCACCTCTGAAGGGGGTCATATATGGTACAAGCGATCATCTAACCTAATGTAACCAAAGCACTATCATGTTTGAATACAAATTTTCAAGTGTTTGTCTAATTTGTGTTCATCAATCGAATAAGCTAGTTCTGATTAGAAAGAAAATTAATAGGATAGCCAAATTTGTGGAAATAAAATCCTTAATTTTTACATTCACAACGGAGATATTCGTCGACATGAAATTTTTCCTGTATGGAGAATCGCAGTCGAAGTGTTCAACAACGTGAACGCACAGTGGTAGTCTTCGCTGGTGTAACCAATGAGCATGGGTCGTTTACCTCTTCCTCACTTCATTCTGTAGTTTACTACGATGAGATAATTTTATAATTTGGAATATAGGAAGAATTCAACAAAAATAATAGAATGTTTCTTAATTGGTCCAAAAATTGAACGGGTTTGATTGGATAATTTCTGAAGAAAATATGTGTCATTAGATTATCTAATTGGTGAGAAAGCGCCTTAATATACTTGGATGGCCAATAAACAAAATGAAGCACAGAACAATCAAATTTCAGGCCCGTCCACACCCACACAAGGTTGTCGGCTTCAAAAGTAACACTTTAAACATCAAATTTGCTCGCCATCTTACGTCTTTACCATCCACCGACCGCGGCTAGGTGTCAAAACCTTATTTTATTTTAGCCTAAAGCTCGCTCAGGTCCCTCCCAAAATTTGATTTCACCATCGGAAACTCATCATCAACTTTAAATCCACGTGTTGTACGAGTGCATGAGCGTGTTGCCAAAATCAGCGCAACGTAGAAGCCAAGCGGTGAAAAAATCGAAAGTACAAATTAAGAGAAAACTTTTTCGAGTCCATTGTGGAATTGACAACGACGCTAAATGAGAAGAAAAAACCTGAGAAAATCGTCACAGGTATCAATGAAGACTAATTCGTGAGCGTGCACCTCTGAAACGTGTCACACTTACTGGCGAGACTAGGGAATGTAGCTACGTTGTCGGCCGCCATCTGTCGCTTACGAGTAAAAAAGAGAAACATGTGTCTCGCTGATGCAAAGACCTTCCTGCACCGGATGTTGCACGACGTAACTCAACTTCTCGGTGCTTGGATGTTGTTTTAACTTGTCATCGAGTTGAGCCAAACGATAGAGCGGTAGGTCCTTCGAGAGGAGAAAAGCTGGCGTATACGTGCTGCTTCGTAGACGGGTTATGCAGAATTGACTTACTAATGTGCTCACGAAAGAGACGTCGCATGATAGTATTACCATTTAATTAATATGCCAGGGTTACCGGTAACATGGGCTACCTGTAACAAGGGTTACTGGTAACAAGGGTTACTGGTAACAAGGGTTACTGGTAACAAGGGTTGCTGGTTGCTACAACAGGACGCATCTACAGGTAATAACGGCGTGAATGTCACCAAAAAAATCACAGAAAAACTGATGGAGAAACAAAATGAACCGTAAAAATTGAAGAAAAAACAAATAGTTTTTCTCTGTTTTTCAATAAAAAAATCTGTTTATCCTATTAATTGAAAAAACAGAGCATCGTTCGCGGTGACATCAGAAAATGCGCTGTCGGGAAGACTATTTCTCCAAGAAACGAATGCGCGCGACGACAAAAAAATAGCGAATACGAGGGATGAAGAGAAACCAATATCCAAGAAAAGGAGCTAAAAAAACGGGTGCTGGAGAGCATCAAAGCGAGAGGGCGTTGGCAGCACACCACACGTCACTCGCATCTCATCACAAATAAACTTCGCTGCTCAAGTTCACACGGAAGAGCATGGCTTACTTCCTTGGTAGGTCTGGTTCTCGCGAGAGCCAGGCACTGGCTTTACATATGAGCCAGCACTAATTCTGAGAAATTAGCCACTGCTAGTGGTAGTTTCGAAAAATTAAGTAACACTGATATAGAAAAATTATCCAGCATTAATTACGGAGAAATAACGGAGAACTAGCCAGCACCAAGAAAACTCGTAAAATTAGGCAGCACAAAATTTTTAAAATTAGGCAGCAGAAAATTTTTAAAATTAGGCAGCACAAAATTTTTAAAATTAGGCAGCAGAAAATTTTTAAAATCAGGCAGCACAAATTTTTTTAAATCAGGCAGCACAAAATTTTAAAATTAGCCAGCACAAAATTTTTAAAATTAGGCAGCACAAAATTTTTAAAATTAGGCAGCACAAAAATATGAAAAATCAGGCAGCACAAAATTTAAAAAAAACTAGTCTGCACAAAATTTTAGAAATAAGGCACCACAAAATTTTGAAAAATTAGGCAGCACCAACTTCGAAAAATCGCCCACTATACATGCGGTTAAGCTAAGGTCGTCGATCGTCGATGCGTATCATCCATTTACTCTTTAAAATACGCGTACAACTCACCAAAAGTTTAAATACATGTACAACTCACCAACATGTTAAGAGACACTAGTGTACGTGCACCAGAATTTAAAATTAACGCTTTGACTGCGACGTGCGCCATCTATGGTACACGCGATCATCTTAACGAAGCACTAACATGTATGAATACAAATTTTTAAGTTCTCATAAAATTTGTGTTCATTACTCGAATAAGTTAGTTTAGATTAGGGGGAAAATGAAAAGGATAACCAAATTTGCAACAGCGAAATTCGTGTTTTAAACTCACAGCAGAAACTTTCGTCGACATGGAATATTTCCTGGTGGAGAATCGCGGTCAAAGTGTTGAATTGAATACATCCTACCTATATTACTTCACGCGTCTTAACACCCCCGCAATTCTAGGAAAAGGGCATTTTCAGGTTAAGGGAAAGATTGAGACTCACTGTGCTACAAAATTATTCATATGTGGTTAATTAAAAATGTAATGGCGTACGTTTATTGGTCTTTTCTTTCATTTGCAAATCGGCACGAACTTGCCGGGTAACCCAACATAACGTTTGGCAAAAACTAACTTGAACGCGACTGACACGGAACTTTTTCAAAGAATTGCATTGAATTACTAATTGATCAAAAGTTGAATATTTTCCACCAAATATCACAAGAGGAATTTCAGTTTAGGGAGCTAATTTATTTCCTCGTACAACAAATTTCGTTCGGCAGCGTCAAAGTTTGGCAATGAATTCATAAGCATTTGCAAGAGCAGAGAATAACATGTTAGGGGAATCCCAAAAGTATTTTAGAGTAACAATAACTTTTTCCTTAAAAATTTTCCCCATTGATAACCAAGTTTTCGTGTAAAAGGGTTAAAGCTGAATATTAAATCTACATGATAGAAGTTTTCGTTCAATTCGTTCGCAAAATTTTACTTAAACAACAATACTAAATAGAATGTTTTAAGATAACAAGAGGAATAATTTTAAACCACGCAACCCAAAAAAGCGAGCAAATTTGTATGTTCTCAATAATATAACTTTCAAGATATGATTCAAGTTCACCGGTCTCTCACCCTCGCAAAGTTATGCACAGATTTCCGTGTCTCGTCAAGAAAATGAATTCTCGTTAACTGAATTCGTGCAACGAAATAGTTCCCTGCCGAACACTTCGTTATGTCTGAACTTCGCAAACCTATTTCAGGGGTTCAAAAACAGGGAACGAGGTGCAAAAAAGGGGCTCTTGGTGTCCAATTAGGTGCTCTCTGCAGGCGCTTACAGAGCGCCCTGTGTGGGCTCAAGCAAGCAACGGCCTATAGACTTACGCGGGCAGGACAAGGCTGATTTATGGACGAACAAAGGCGCCCAAACAGCCTTTAGAGAGCGCGCATCTGTTAGCAGTTTCTGGGAGAAACCTGAGTGGTTTTTAACAGTTTTGCATGGCGCTGAAGAAACCATTTGTTCGATTAAAATAAGAGGTCGAAACCTTTGAGGCTGTTAAAAATAACGTGGTTCAGAGAACCGCCATTCAGACCACCTGCACACATAATCTATATAGCCAAAACCTTGCAAGAAAATAGAAGCATTGAAGGTATAAGTTGATACTTGAAGTGAAGGACCATTGCTAGATCGACGAACTGACCTCAATTTCTCGGAATACGTTGTAACAATTTCACAGGTGAGCAGCGCTAAAAATTCTGTGGCAGCGCTAAAAATTCCGTGGCAACGCTAAAAATTCCGTGGCAACGCTAAAAATTCCGAAATAACGCTAAAAATTCCGTGGTAACGTTAAAAATTCTGTGGCAACGCTAAAAATTCCGTGGTACCGCTAAAAATTCTGTGATGGATGGAACGAAATAGCTAGATTAATCACAACGAAATACTTGGACACGCGCGATATAAAAGACTTAAAAGCTAAAGTAGGGTCTAAATCTTAGATATCGGGCCATCCTAGTGGAGTTCAGTACATCGTAGAGTGCACCAATACCCTGATCAAGACTGGGTAAATAACACCATCCAAAGTGTAGCACTTTGGATAGCGGCGTTTGGACAGTGAAAAATAGTAACTGCCTTATAATAATACAAATGCTAAAGTGGACTAAATCACACTCTCGTGCCTAAGAATTAGTTGATGTACGCATACTTATTTCACTTCGCGTACTGAAGCTCAAAAGGAAAAAACGCAAGTCACTTATGTGCGGAACTTCAAGATATCCAACCTGTTGCTATCCTGTGCAAGTTTCACGGCATTACCGATAGCGCATAATGAATGTGTTCATTATTGATGAGCATCGACCGTTCGCTTTTTGTTTCTTAATGCCCCGTAAAGTTGCTGACCTCTCAGATATTTTGCGTACCTCCCGGACATTAAAACCATCTTTTCCTTTTTTTGGTGTAATGTTGCTTTCACCTAAAATCGGTAAAATAACTTTTCATCAGTAACTATTCAAATGATTGTCCAACAAGCCTTTTAAATGGACGCAATAATCATAGAAAATGATAATTTCTACATGAATTTCCTGTAAAACGTAAAGTACTCATATTTTCTATACAACAATAGTTTGTGCATATTCGAATATAATTTTTCAGCTAGGATGAAAACGTCGACTATACAGGGCTAGGAAGAACAGGGAGTCAACCTACGCAGTAGTTTCTCTGAAATTAAAACGCCAAGGAATTTTTCCCCTTCAGATAATATATTTAATGCCATAATTGTAAAAAATACTATCCACGTGGGCAAAAACAGCCCTAAATGCAGAAAAACACTCGCTGTAGAAAAACGGTACCTTAAATACAAAAACCAGTACCCTTACTGCAGAGAACCAGTGCCCTAAAAGCAGTACCCTTACTGGAGAAAAGCAGTAACCCAAATGCAGGAAAGCAGTACTCTAAATGCAGAAAAGCAGCACTCTAAATGCAGAAAAGCAGTAACCCAAATGCAGAAAAGCAGTAACCCAAATGCAGAAGAGCCCAACCTTAAATGCAGCAAATTAACCCCATGACAAAATGGACGCATACGTCAGCACTGCAGCGGCCGCAATGCAGAGCAGGTTGCTGTCGAGGCAGCACGCGACCGGGCAGTCCTGCACAATTAGAGAATGGCGGGCTGCTCCGTAGACTTATTGCATACGTCATCCAAGTCCTTGGCGACAGAGTGCAATGATCGTCATGGAGCTCTGACGGATCACACGTGCCCGTGATAAGCAGGACTGAACGATGTGGGCAAAGACATATAGCATGTACGTGCCGATATTGTACCCGAGTCGTGATTTAAATATACAATGATATATTCTAACGAATGAATGAAGACATACAAAGTCGGGCCTCAAACATGAAGTAATCGAACATCTAAAGCACGGGCCGACAGACAAGGCAGGATGGAGCTCTGACGGGGGTATTGAAATGAAGAGCGTTAACGTACCGAATGAAGAGATTCAAATGCGGTTGTAGTGAGCTACAAAGATGTGTCAAGAATGAGAGGGGCAAAATAAAAGTGGTATTTTTATTCCCGTTCTACTAACATAATGAATGCTGAATGCAAAGTTTGTTGGTTCAAATTTCACACGATATGATGAATTTTCATGAATGGACTATGAACTTTAGATATAACTTGAGAATTGATTTGCATGAGTCTACTACTAACAAAGTAAACAGTCAGTTCAACTACTTAATTCTTCCTCATAGACAAATATTCGCAAAACAAGGACACATCTTTGGCATGATGGTACCAAGTCTAGGTAACGGCAACGGCAACGAAATACAGGGTTGCACTTCTACAAAAAGAAAATATTCGTAAAAAAATACAATGAACTACTTGGTTGCCCTCTACAAAAAAAAACTTGTTTAAAAACACTGGGTTATACTCATACAAAACTCCAACGAAATGCTTGGTTGCTCTCGCAACACATACAAAAGTAATAGCAGCAGCGACACAAGTGGGTGTGTCACGCCACCTCGACTTGGGGCGGCCAGGAGAGCTGAGGACAGCACGAGGCCGCTGCAGTGGCAGGAGCGGCAGGGAATGCGGCCCTCTCACGATGAGCCCGCCCTTCCGGTGCTACTGCCGGTGTCCTGCAGTCCTGTGTGTCCGTACGGCCATCTGGTCCGTCCGTACGGCCATCTGGTCCGTCCGTACGGCACGTTGCACGTCCATGCACGTCCGTTAGCTTGCACTCAGCCACTCTACATCAGCGCCTACATTCATTAGTACGCGAGTTTTGACACAGTTCGCTCGCATAAAGAATTATCCCACAATTTGTCACAACGTCACACTGCCAGAACATCCGTCGTCCCCGTTCTCCGCCAAGTCTCGATTGAACTCGGCAAATCCCACTTCTCGAGATACAGAACACTAAATGCACGGCGCGAGGTAACGCTAGTTTTACATGTGTTCCCAACCTGTAATAATTAACTACGAACTACTGGATACGCCCCCCTTACCTCCTAAATGGGACAGCAGCTAAATGGGATAACCTCCAAATGGGACGACTGATACCTACCCCCTCCCCCAACTCCCCCTAAAACGCCACCTAACTCCCTCTGCTCTGGACAAGTTCAGCGTAGTCTTTATATTTTTTTTGTTTCCATTTGCAACGAATGAAATGGAATCTGCAGCAAAAAAAGTATCGCTCTAAATTATATATATAAATCTGTCTTTCTGCAAATTCATTTTTGTTTAATGCAAATTGACTTTCATTTGATGAAAATTCAATTTTATATAATGCAAATTGACTTTCATTTGATAAAAATTCAGTTCCATTTAAAGCAAGTTGACTTCATTTGATAAAAATTCAATTCCATTTAAAGCAAGTTGACTTTCATTTGACGAAAATTCAGTTCCATTGGGTGCGAACAGACTTGGGGGGCAGCGTACCCTCATGAAGCCACAGAGGCGTGAGGTGTTTTACTTAAAAGCAAGTTTCCAACGGCACCAACTCGTTCTCGAAGCTCAACAAAAACTCCTCTGCAAGCGACCCTAAGAGTTCTGCGCTCCCATTGGCAGGTGCAACCACCATCGCAGAGTGCGCTCTCCTTTTGGGAATCTTGGACACGTCCAGAAATTCGAAAAAGATTTTTTTGCATTTGCAGTTCTTGCTCAAAATAACAGCGCCATAAATGCCTCAAAAAGGTTTTTACGCACTTTTCATTTCCGTGGCCAGTAAACACGATTTCTTTAAATGCAGCGCCATATCTTCCCGAATTTGAAATAAGTCTCGCACGCTATTTCCTACGTCAGGTTTTACGAGGACTTACAATCAGAGCCAACGACCAAACTGGCAGACTTTCATCGTTGATCTCATCTGGTTCCTTGCGATATTGACGATATACTAATTTGTAGAGTTTATTATAAATATATTCATTTATTCGAAGATATCTGTGAGCTCCCGAGCTAGAAGTATAAAACTTTTATCATTATAGTCCAATTTTATGGAAAATGGAGATCAGTATTTTTCCGCATCACTGGTGAACATGTTTTGGAAAAAAATAAGTGTTCGTCACGCAATAACATGCGAGTTTTATGCTAGTTATCTTGACTTAGGTCATTAGTCGACCAAACATCAAATTTCGGTAGTATCGATATTAGATCAAAAACGTACTCAAGGATTCATTTGCGCCACCAACGTAATTTCGTACAAAAACTACATTAATACTTTTCTTTCATTGATGCCCACTAACCGAACATTAAACATACTATTTTTCATTATGAAGCTACTCGCAAAAAAATGTCAAAAATGCCAAAACCAAATTACGGCATCGAAAGGAAAAAAAGATTTAATTTCTATGCCTTTGTTCGGACATGCGCGTCGTGTCCACACGCACTCGATTTGCTCAATGATACGGGTTATAATTGTTAATATCATTAGGATAATTTTACAGTACAAATTACTGGATGAAATAAACCATCGGAGCCCCCAAAACAGGGCTGTAAGAGCCCCCAAAATAGGGCTGTAGGAGCCCCCAAAATAGGGCTGTAGGATTCCCCAAAATAGGGCTGTAGGAGCCCCCAAAATAGGGTTGTAGGAGCCCCCAAAACAGGGCTGTAGGAGCCCCCAAAACAGGGCTGTAGGAGCCCGCCTAGGCGCAACCGTTCGTCCGTTTCCGGTCCTCATTGCTCGGCCGCTTCCTGGGCGCATCGCGTCCAGTGATCCACAGAAACTCATCTGGCATGGACGAATAAGCAAGGCGGCGCTTCAACACAATGCTCCTCTTGCCCCCTAGCAAAAAGAACCTCAAACGCAACGAAAATTTTCACCTTTCGTTTATTTTGTAGACGCGGACGGGCAGCGTACCTGCACCTTGGGGCGGAGGAGCTGAGCGGGCCGCCAGCTGCTGCGCTGGAATGCTGTTGTCCTAACACAGCTTGCCAAGAACGGTGGCGCTGTGGCGTGTGTGTGTGTGTGTGTGTCAAGAATGGTTATAAAAGTTCACCGTTCCTTCATGGATGGGTGCTAGACTTGAGAGTTGGCTGCTTGCGAGTTGTCAGATGAAGAAAATCGTTACTGACATCCAGTGTTTACCTTGAACCGAGCTGTGAAACTATAGTGGAAGATTAATGCATGATATTATGGAGTGTATACTCCAGCAAGACACACTTTTTAGCACAGACTTCACCCAGGCTACCGCTCCAGGCTGCCTCGATGCAGCGCGCTTTATATTAAGGCAGTCTCACTGATGGCCCATCATGAGAGGAACTTCATATAAATTTATCCTTTGCCTCCGACCACAGTCCCTCGTAACAGCTCAGCATCGTGTCCTGCTAAATTTACCAAGCAACGGGAGAGAAACTCAAATAAATGCATAGTCAACATTGAAAAAATCATTCATTTTAACTCGGCTACACATGCACCAAAAATAACCTACTCTCATCACACACGATGGCTGTATCGTCGACATGCGTGTGCATCTATCGCAGGTGGAAAAGGTTACCAACGAATACTCTTCGAATAAATTCAGTTTGCACACTCAAATAAAACCAAATTCCATTGATGAATTTTATGAGGTACGGAAGACCGACGTCTATTTGACCTGCCTCGTGAGGAATACGGAAATATTAATGGTTCCATTAACACGTTTCCAGCGATGTGAGCTACCGGTGGGTTATTTTACCCATAGAAAAATAGCACCGTCGCAGGAAACGTGTTACGATCCACAGGTGAAAAATATGACGTTGTGGAATAAAAAATTGTTCCGTTGAAATCATACGCATTGCATAGATTGTACATGAATGGGCTGGACTGCCGTCTATCAATGGATAAAAGTTACATCATTACGTGCAGATAGTAGCATAAGAATCTATTCCACTCGCTTTCTGTAACCCTTAAAATTTTTAATGCGATATTGAGCTTAATTTCCTTTTTGCACCTATCATTAAAATGAATTGTCAGCAAGGGTGGAATTCCGATTGCCATTCATTGCATTTTAGTTGGCTGGCGTGTTCCAAACTCTTTCTGGACATCAGCAAACTCCTGTGAAGCTTTTTTGTGTACGCGTGTCCCTTGCGCTGCTCTTGGAACATCTGCACTGCACGCTTGTGCTGTATTGCGTGCTGTCAATTCAGTACAAAAAACACTGGTAAGTGAATCGAGACTCACTCGGAACACCTCAACGCAACTGACTAGGAAAATGTGAGAAGTGATCTGCCCACCTATGGGTAGGAACATTATTATGTATGAGCTATGGAAGAGCCCTTTCTTTTCTCTCCCTTCGAATTCAAGAACGTGTACTTTGAAAAATGATTGATGACGAATTTCAGCCCCGTGCCTGCCAAGAATATTTCCAGGAAGTAAAACCTAAGTTTCTCAAAGCAAACTGACGACACTAAGGAATGAGTTTTTTTTGTAACCCAAAATAGTTATAAAATCGCTTTCTTCCAGTCCGTCTCGAGGTACACCAAAAAATTGCGTTTACACAGTATCTAGTTTTCATTGCACATCTGAGTGAAGTAATTCACATTCCAGTAATTCAGTTCTGGGGAAGCCTGAAATTCAAACGAGTAGTGTCCTTCTGCTGTATCATAAACAACAAGTTTCAGTTCAGAGGAAGCCTGGAATACAATCATGCCGTGTCCTTCAGTGATATCGGAAATAAAACTTATAAATTCAAAGGAAGCCTGAAATACAATCGTGTCGTGTCCTTCAGTGATATCGTGAACTATCTTCGAGTTGTGAAGCCACGCATTTACTGCAACCTCCCATAAAAAAAAAAACAGAACACAGTTGGCATGTAATTATAGTGCTCGAACGTGGGCCGCATAGAAAGCCCTCGTGCGGCAGTAAGTCAAGAAATAATAACGGTTGTGAGCACCTGGCACGAAATTATATTATTTCACTGTTCGCCCAAAGCAGTATTAGAGCTGCGAAACCTCTAGACTTCAGGGCCTGGACAAATGCAGCATAAGCACCGAGTACCGAATGAGATAAAAAATTAATTCTCGAGAAAACTTGCCCTTGGAAACCTTCAAAAAGAAAAGTATTTCAATGGAGTAGAAATTAATTATTTATAGGCTTGCACGATCGTTATCATTCGTTCCAAAAGGAATAAAACCCGTACGAATAGATTGCCAAGAGCGATAGTGGAGAAAACAAACTATTGATTCATTGTCTACTGGCGCCAGAGAGCTTACAAAAGGCAAAACGCATCGACCCATCGGATTTATATGGATAAAAATGTGGTCTACTACATAGGAACAACACACGCAGAATGGCACAGTATTCGAAGTCCTCGACAACTCGGGCAAGATGACGCGCATGATCACACTGAAGGCTGAAATGTCACGAAGTAAAAAGACGTAACAGATACAGTTAATGCTCCGGATTGGAAAGCGTGAGGGGAGCCTAATTAAGCATTTTGTTACAATTTAAAAAAAATAGAGTACAACCATTTGGTGATAAGAATGTTTTTAAGTGGTATAGGTTCTTTACTACATTAACGATGGTTCTGGTTAACACAAGCCGCGAGATAAGCAGGCAGCACATTTCCAATCAAAGGGTCCACCCTTTCACCTCAGTGACTAGAAGAAAAAGATATCTATTACACATAAATACCTGAATAAAATATTAAGAACCTATAAAGAGGTGCTATAGGAGCAGCTGGGACGGGCCTAACGCAACAAAGTTCCTAAGCCCCCGTCTTCATTCTTTTCCTGGCTTTGGCAGCATCCATCGTTGAGGCGCGATCTAAGCTCATTTCTCGGGCAGCACACAAAAGACTTTTAAACAACCGTAAACCACACAACTCTTACTCTAGCTTTTGACCAACTGTGATATGATGCGGGCACGGGATGTCAATTGCAGTGTAATGCGTGTGAGGCAGAGAGGAACGCGTGTGAGGCAGAGAGGAATGCGTGTGAGGCAGAAAGGAACGCGAGTGCGGCAGAAAAGAATGCGTGTGAGGCAAAGAGGCCGGCGTGTCAGGTAGCAAGGTCCAAAAAAAGAGGAAAGTCTGACTATCAAATTATCAGTTCTGAACACGATCGACTTCAAAATACGCTTCCGATATGCGTGAGATGGCGCATTATCGTGTATAAACACGACCCAACGACAAAAGGAGCTGAATCTCAAGGTTGGATTCGAAAACCTCACTAAAATTACGTGGTAGATGTTACCGTGAAAAGACATTCAAAAAGTCCAGCAATCATATTTCCTATCATTGCAACCCACACCGAACCTCGGCTACTTCCCCTGGACGCTTACTGAAGGCCAGCCTCAATTTACCAGCCGCCAGGACCATCACGCGTCGCTCAAGCTTCGCGCGCACCAGGAATGTTCAAATTAACAAATTCACTGCCATCATGAAAGTAAGTTGCGTTGATACATATCACCGTAATTATAGTAATAAGCATTAACTGTTATTTGAGTAAAGATAGTTTTATTAAGCAGGACACTTAGAGTTTACACATAGTCAACGAAAACGCCTTGTGTCTCCGCGCCAAAAGATAGTGATTGCTAAGCTTCCCGGACAAAAAATTAGTCGCCTACTACTAATAGTGTAGGAGCACGAATAATGGTAGCAATTCTGCGCGGCATTGAGTCTACAAGTATCTTAATGTACGCCTGGCCGATATTAAGCCGCGCTTGCATCAACTGATCTCTTAGTGCGGCCACAGAACGTGGACGATCTTCTCGACGTCAAAACTGTCGTTCTAGATCGTCCCAAAAATTTTCTTTTGGTTCTTTGTTCTTTCTTTACAGCGCACAATCTGCACTGCAAGCTAATATAAGACTGCAAGCTAGACTTAGAGTGATGGCTAAGCCGCCGTTGCGACAGGCACAGCCCGTTCTGGGCTGGGTGCATGATGAAGCTTCGGAAGGTCGCATCTGCGTACAATAGGGCCCCAAATGAGGGAACAATAGACTCCCTCGAACACAACTTTACTGTTATGTTTTCGTTGGATTGCAGTTGAATTTCACGATTGTAGCAGGAAAAAATCTTATGGAATGTCGCGCACAAAATTACAAGGTTCAACGAACGAGCAAAACTAAACTGAAATTATGTCCCAATTTTCGAGTGCATCACAACTTAAGTGTTCAGATTGTTGCGGCATTAGTGTTCGTCGCATTGTGTTCTTTTGGACGGCGACTCTCATATCAAAGTGTAGTTAGCGTCACCATACGCCCGTTCTCTTCATACCATACGTGCGTTCCAATGCATGTTTGAATAAGTAATTTTTGAGACCTTGAGGCTCTGATTTACATACACTGAGCGTACCGCCAACCAAAAATTATGCAATACTTTTATACAAATGCAGGCACAGGCATGTAGAACTATATAAATTCAAGCACCACTTTTTGAAAACAAACGGTACTGTTTTACAAAATTTGTTAATATGCGAGTCAGACTTTGCGTGTTTAGCAACAAAACCTAACTCTTGGCCTCAGCCTGAAAGGGATAGTATTGTAGAAACCAACTTTCGCCACAGATTTTTCAATAAAAATGTCTACTAAGAGAAACTTCAAAACGACCGCGTGTTGTACAACGGAGTAAATCGGGCGAGGCCCGACTGAGATCCTCTGCATCATCACACGCTACAAAATACCTGACGTTTCTTTCCATTCTGCATGTGAAGATGGGTCCTCAGTTTTTGGACAGCTTCATATCGAATACCTGTCTGCATTATCGCAGATTTTTTCGGAAAATACTTAAGAAACGCGTGTATCCCGTACGGAGCTGCATCGATGCAGAGAAAGGAAAGCCTTCATTAGCTTACAATGGAAGTACTAATGGGGCCAATCTCTGAAGGGCAGCATGAATACATGGAGGCCCATGTACGGCGCACGGTCGCGGAGTGCATCATTAAATAACCCGGTTTCCGCTCAGAGTTGCACTTCCACGAAACCGCAGGTAAAATTTCCGCCGAGTGTCCGCGACTTGGTGGACAGGGAGCCTCAAATGCAACACTCACTCACTGACCGCCAGTTATACACATTTGGATTTGTCGCAGGTGCAACAAACTGTCATTTTTTTCTTATTCTGATGCTTCAATAACGGCTCATTAGCTTATATTTATGTCAATAAAACATCAAAATCGAGAAAAATTTAAAAGAAATGGGTTGTTGTTAGTGAGTACATTTCTGTAGAACACCCTACAAGTATGAAGTGGTTTCCATGATGCCTGCTACATCAGGCCCAGCAGCCCAGTTTCGTCTCACTAACATAGGATGATACACTAACATAGGTTCAGCCTGTTCATTGTGTCACATGAAGTTTATAACTGTCCCGCTAAGCACACGACGTCGCATCTACATGCCTTTCATGAAACGGAGATCATGGAATAGTCTCGATGACCTCAACTCTACGTAAGCCGTAATCCAATCTACAGTGCGGTAAATTTATACCGTAGATTGATGATGTAGATGAAATTCAGACAGGAACTCGTTCTCACAGAAGATATACGTAGATCAGATACATCACACGGAGGTGTGGTTGTGAACTGTAGATCGTTCCAGCATTTATGAAGTGAACAATATCTACGATCGCCGAGACACCAAGAAATTCAGTAAAAAAGAAAGGCGGCAGGGAGCTGCAACACCTGTGCACCTCCCACACACGAGGGCAGCACAGGCCTGTGGTACACATGTACAAATTAGGCGCCACACTTGTTGCCCACAGTCAAACAAATGCAACGAGCCCAAACGGAAATTCTACTAAACAAATAGAATTTCCAATACCGCTCACCTCCATGGAAAAGGGAAACGAATATGCGAAAAGTCCGAAAATTCTATAATAATAGCCAAAACACAAAATTCACACGCAGAAAGTTGGAAAGTGGAGCTCCGAAAAGTTTCTGCTTTTCGGTGTCTTGGAAAATTTCGCAATAATACAACAAAATTGATGTTGAACGCAGACGAAAAATTCATCAAGTGAGCGGCATTTTTTCCTGAACATTGAATGAAATTGTTCATGAAATTAGAAGGTCATTTTAACATTGCACGAAAGTTGGAAGCAAGTGAGCAGCTCAACTTTTTAAAATAAATTTAAAAATTGATCACATTAAACAGCAAAACCTAAACGGATAGTCGTCATCAAATTTCTTACACTTTCGAGTGAATAAATATCATATCAAAATGCCAAAAAAAAACGTGAACACCTCAAGCATCCAAATCCAAACAGGCAAGAGAGATCACAATGCTACATTTTCGAACCGACATGACAGAAGCCATGTCAATATTACAAGACTCAAGTCAACAAGACAAGCAAGAGAGTTCGGATGGTATGCACCATTTGCATAGAGTTGCATGTTGTCGGGGGCGCTACAATTTTGCCAGGCGAGTTGGATTTATCCGCGCGTTGCCTCACCAGTACGCACGCCATGATCATTTGCTTCAACGCTCGTACGCATGATGAAACTTGAACTGAACACGGCAGCTGTGCGAGGCGATCGAGTCGATAACTGAACCCGGTGAACGAAAAAATCTGAGCCCAAGCCAGGCACTTTAATAACGACCAAACTAACGTCGCGATGTGCGGCACGCTGATAAATGGGCAGAAACGGGCGTTCTCGTCAACGCGAGGGCACCAACCCAGATGCAGTCCCGTCGTCCTTCACAGGCGTGTCAGGTGGGATCCAGTCGAGCTAACTCACAGTACGGGATTCCTAGACTACAGTAGGAGAACTTTTAAACTTTGTATTCATATAAAAATGCTATTATTAATTAAAATACTTAGCTAAACAAGCACGAAGTTGCGTTAGCCATTCTTCACGTATGGTGAGCGCGTCGTTCAAAAAGAATGAAGAGGTTTTTGAACATGTTAACTACATATACTCGTATATATAACGATGTCTATAGTAGAAGAGTACAACTGATGATGATTCTCAACACCTAACGTAAAATTACCCGTTCCTCGAGGACCAGTGTTGTGTATGTAAAGAAAATTCGTGAACAAACGTCGCAGAAATTTATCACAAATATCGACGCATCACTTCGGGTTAACACGTGCCTACACCTGGTAAGAAAATCCAATCAACATCGCTGGCAGCATGGGTCGATGATCCACACACCACTGCTGCAGTGGTGCAAACCGCTACATGATGGCCGATACTGATGTATATGCAGTAGAAAAATAGACACTACTAGGAAGTAACCATAGCATTAATTCACAGCATTTTCAAAAATAAACACAGGGAATCCCGACGCATCTGTAACGAAATGCTGTACAAACTCGGAGCAGGTCTCAGAATGAAGGAACTTCCGACATCCGCACAATGGGAGACGGCAACATCAGCCTCCAACAAGAGACGCCTCAGAGGTGAGCTGTGTGACGCGTTGTGATCCCAGGCAGGAGCTGTGTACCCTCACACTCCACCGTACACTGGGTATTGACGCCCTTTACGCTCTAATATGGCGCGTACTCTCAGCTGTAGACTGGGTATTGACGCCCTTTACGCTCTAATATGGAGCGTACTCTCAGCTGTGCACTTGTACGAACGGTTTCTATGCTCTAGTTTGGGGGGTCACTCTTTACAGTGCTCGTGTATTCACGGGTTCAATACTACATATATAAGCTCACTCCTTACTGAGCACTTGCAGAGACGGTAAATGCACTGAAATATAAAGGAGTTCCTCAACAGCACACTTCCAAGGAAGGTTTCAACGCTAAACTACGTGGCGGTTAACTTACTGAGCACTTGTGACGACTCTAACAATTGTAACCTAGCGCTCACTCAGTGTTCCCCACTTAATCACTAATGTTCTTTCAATAGTGAGATCGAGCGCCATTTCATAAAAACTTTTATTCATTGTAATCTCGCAAGAACGTTCAGCTTCTAGTCATTTTTTAACCACAGCAAACGGTGGCGCCAGAGGAAAGATACTCCACGATGATTTGTTTTATGAAGTAAAGGAGTTATTCTGTATAACTCTAGCGGCTGCACGATACGGCTTACTCGCTCGGACCGCCACGAAACGGCCTCATCATCGAGGGCCTCACCATCGAGGGCCTCACCATAGAGGGCCTCACCATCGAGGGCCTCACCATCGAGGGCCTCACCATCAAGGGCCTCAAGGGCCTCACCACAAAGGTCTACGGTCTGAAACGTGCCAGTTCACCACATCCATACGGCACGAGCGGTAATTTATGCACCGACTCGTCTCATTGTTTCCTGTTCGTAATCAGTACTTCTTTGAAATAATGGTGCATATATGAGCTGAAATTTCGACTTACCCGAATTTCGCACGCAAAACTTAAAAGAGGCAGCGTCTATGGAGCCCTCAGAATGCAACATTACTGTAGAAAGTAAACAAAGGCAATGTTAATAGATGTCGGAGGTTGTATTATAACAACCTCAAAGCACGGAGTTCGCAGCATGTCCCTCGAGGGCACCAATCTAGAAACAACCCAGCACCAGATCAACCAGACACAATCCAGCACCAGATCGGCCAGACACAATCCAGCACCAGATCAACCAGACACAATCCAGCACCAGATCAACCANCAATCCAGTACAATCCAGCACCAGATCGACCAGACACAATCGCGGTCGTTACGCCAGAGGATGCAGCGCGCAGCTACGTCGCGTACTGCAGGAGGGGAGGGGCGGCAGGCCCTGTCTCGTGGTCTGGCCAGAGCGCGCCTCCGCTAATGGAAATTATGGCCACCAAAATAAGAATGAATGAGGGGCAGCGATAACCCAGGTAGCTTTTTAAGTCAAGCTCTTATGGGGACATGGTGAGCTCTGCTAAGGAAACCACGACGAGCAAACGAGGTAAACACGCTTTTGATTGTAGATACGAAGCTGGAATATGTGCGTTTTTAATTATTTGCTCCTGTGTTGTCCAGAAATTTCATCATGCATTCTTACATTGAATTGGCTCTACTGAATGGGCTTCTCTGGAGCTAAGCCGTCTAAAAGTAGGCTTTTAAATTACAGTTCTGAAGAACAGAAGGAAGATTCAAGAACTTTTTCATGATCGAGAAATAATCATTCGTTTACTAACAACCGCGATAGTCTGGCTGCACTAACAAACCAAATTTATGCTCACTAATGTATCTAAGTATGAATTTAAGTCACAAACTCATCAAAACCAAGTCAAATGTGCCGGCATTAAGGCACTTACAAGTTATTATAACGCTAATTTCGAGTTCTCTGGCTTTGGCCACATGGCTGCGGCGCAGGTCGTCTGACTTTTCATAGCCACCCGGCAGGGCCGTCAGTATGCTAATTACTGTCATTATGCTAGCGGGAGATCGGNTTAAGAAATAGATTCGAAGCTTCAACCAATGACGACCCGTCGGCCTGGAGCTATTGAGCTGCAGGCCAAATATGAAGAAACCAACCACGAACTTCAACAATCACACATGAAGGACTCGCACTTGAGTTGAAAAGAGAATTAATTGAGCAGAATGATTTATAAGTGCTGAATTGTGACCACTTTCAACCAAAACGAAGACCAACTTAAGTTGCGCCCGCTTTAGAAAGATAAAGTAGTTGGGTAACAAAGCATCGAAAAAATGAAACCAAAAATACAAGATACTGAGCAAAAAAAAGCAATGGCACATCCATCCTCTTTTTTGCGTTGGTTGACTCTAGAATTCAAAAGTAATATCCGTCTCTCAGGCTCAAGAATGAGTTAGAATAATTACCAGTTTTGAAAACCGGTATTGAAGAGCATTTTTCAACAGTCGTTCCACCAAAGGCCTCCGACAGTCCAGGAACGCTGAGGTGGAGCTTTTCAGATACGAGCGCTGATGAGTCTCTCTGTCTCGCATTTTAACGCGATGTTCATCTAGATAACATCATAATCCCATGGCGGTAGAGTTGGGAGTCCGAGTGGGAGAAATTATAGATCAGTGAAGTCTAAGTTGACGAGTGGCAAGAATATTGGATCGGTAGAGTCGAGGACGAGGAGCAGAAAAAATATTGGATCAGGGGTGCAGGAGCCACAGATTTTGGGTATCGACGGTACAGCACTTCATTCAACCCATTTCGAAAGCTCACGTAACAGCTGACAAAGTCATCAGATTACGCGAGGTTCCTCAGGCCATTGATTCGTTCAACAATATTGCAATGGAAATTCACAGTTCTCGTTCCTTGCCCTGCCGCTACGATGCCCCAATTGGCTATAC
Organism: Orchestia grillus; assembly: GCA_014899125.1. Taxonomy (NCBI): domain Eukaryota; kingdom Metazoa; phylum Arthropoda; class Malacostraca; order Amphipoda; family Talitridae; genus Orchestia; species Orchestia grillus. Next base: position 23,953 of record VOMN01012368.1, read on the forward strand.
TGGAAAACAAAGCGACGAAGCGCGCGTCATTGGTGAACTTGATTGGATTAACTTCGTATTCTTTTGTCTATGAAACGTGGCTCACATCAAGCGGTAGGATGGAAAATGACATATCAGTGACCTTTGTAAATTATTTGGCATAGGCTCCTCAGCCGCATCTACTAGGGATCATACTGATCCTGACTGCATGAGATAGAAGCCACCCTGACAATTTGAACACAATTTACAACATAGCTCAACAGTGAGTAACCTTAATCAAGCGAAGCAGCGTTTCAGTGTTAGTTTCCGAACAACTTCAAACTTCGACAACGTAAATCAGCTGGGAATGCTTCAAGTAATGGCAACCAATGCACGCCTGCGTGTGTATGGTCATAGGAGTGGGAAAGATTCCATAGACATTCGTTTGAACTTCAATGAATACTGGAGCACGGCATTAAATGGAAAATTAAACTGTTAAGACCAGTTTTGGCGAAATAATGTATGTTGAAATATTTATTAAAATCTCATTGACAAAAACAAATTTTTTCTCCATTGAAAGAATACCTTCCATTTTTTCAAGGATTTTTTTACCATTTTCACAAAAGCCGACAATGAATTGCTTCTTGGCAAGTTATTTCTCAGTCTCATTCTACACAGTATAAAAATAAGCCATCTTTCCGACGTCTGTGCAAGACCGCAATTCAGATGTCCTGGTCACCCTCAAAAATAGATTCAAAATCAACCTTCTCCCTCTCTAATCATCAGTGAGATGAGCTCCTCATTTAGGCAGGGTTCGTTGGCATATCGAGCAGCGGTTAGTAGAAGGCGTCATCTAAAATAAATTCATTTTGTTCAGTCATTGACCGGACGCTTGCAACTCAGGCAGTAGCCGGTGGCATTCTCCAGGGAGAAGCCTGGACACAGGGAGGCTTGGCCGGTCGAAATCAGCTAGATGACAAAAATTCGATTAGTTTGACAGCAATTCGCTGGTCAAAATGATACACTGCACTCAAGAAAATCTACCAACTCGTGAGAAATGACGAGACGCTGTCGCAAACTGAAGCTCGTCAAAGCGAGATCCAGAAGCCCTTCATAACGTACGGAGAAATAAGCATCACAACTTGACGAGATCAAACAACGAACGTCTCGTTCGTTGTGCAATTAAATTCAACCCACACACCATCCCTATGGAATAAATATCAAAGAGGCCTTGACGCTATGTCTTGACGCTTGCTTCTGGAAGGTGGACTAGGATCGCTGCTTTGCCGGCTTTGCATTTAGAAAACAGAATAGAAATTTTCGAGTACAATGCCCCACAGCATGGCGTGATCTGTGGCATGATTTTCACAACCACAGGTTTCGCCTGAGCTCCTCGGCTCGGTGGGAAAGCCAGCTCGGACAGGACAAGAAACGGAAATCGTGGCAGTCACGATCCGACCCCTCGGCACTCCAGCAACGAAGCTAGAGAAAATAATCTGGTTTGGTCACTCGGTTGAATCTGGGTTTGATTCAGAGGCGGCCATTGCTTTCATTGATCCCGCTTCACTACAGTCGAAGTTATTCTAAGTGTTAGTACACAAGACTGTTTCCCTCAACCTGAAGGTAACGTGAACTTTGACAAGATTACTGAGGCCAGTCACAGGAGCGTTCGCTATTATTAACAATGGCTGTGTTCGTAATTTTGATGCGAATATAACCGGCTTCATTGTTCTAGGCATGATGAATTTGGCACAAACGCTTACGATTGAAGTTCTGTTCTAGCTGCTCAAAAGAGAATGGCAAGCTATTGTACGTTGGAGTGAGTGGGGAAGCTAATCTTGACTAGATCCTGAAAAGCTGAAGCGCATGAAAGCCTAAAACAAAAACATCTTCCAAGTTACTAGCCTTTAGAGTCAAGAGCACAATCCGAAATTCTAACAAAAAAATAGAGAGAATTAAACGCGCTTTGCAGTTTTCAACTTTTTTCAGTCGTTCGCTCCTTGGGAAGGGAAATGACAATGAATAATTTTAGAATTTTGTCAATTTTAAAAATCATTTCCATCAAATTAGATGGTTAAACGAAAGTTGCTGTACCACCTCAATAGTTCTGATAACTCAGAATAGTACTACATCTCTGTTCACTAAGGACAAGCGATGAAGTGGGAGCCTAGACAGAGCTTTATCTGGAGGTAACCTCTCATGAAGACCATTGAACTACGGACGGTGCCAGCCGCGTGCCAGGCTCGAGATGGGCACGAAATTAAGTCCCACAAAAACAACAGCTACAAGAAAAAGGTTGTATCGACCCAGGACAAGAGGATCGATGAAGCCACCGGAGATATCGGTAGATAAATACTCTTGCTCCAAGGTTACGCACGTCAGTATTGAGTACTATGACAGAAAGTCAATGACGAGATTTTTGCACATTCGTGTCTATTTGCATCCTTTCCATGTTGGTGTTTCTCGATAAAACGTCGGCTTTTTTGTGGCTGAAATAGCCGAACTGGCGTCAAATTCACGCAGGTGGCAGGCATGCTTCTCATATGAGTAATGGTAATTACAGTTTGGCGTGGTGAACATACCTAGAGCTAATAAATCTACGACGTGACTAGTGGTAAAAATACCTCTAGCTAATGGATCTACAGGGTGACTGGTGGTGAACATACCTGGAGCTAATAAATCTACGACGTGACTGGTGGTAAAAACACCTCTAGCTAATGGATCTACGACGTGACTGGTGGTAAAACTACCTCTAGCTAATGGATTTACAGCGTGACTGGTGGTGAAAATGCCTTGTGTTAATTAAGCTGCGGTGGGACTCGTGGTAGAAATGTCTCCAGTTATTTAATCCTAAAGTTCCCCGAAATGAGCCCTGGATATTGGAATCGTACGAAAAATAGAGGATATAAAAATCTTCAAGTGAATGACTAATTACAACTGTACATTGCACGTTAAAACCGAACACCAGTGAGCAGCAATTCTCTATACAGGCGCGGCAGCAATTCTGGCAGGAAATACAAGGTAATAATTAAGAGGCTTGTAATTACTATCAGTAAATGAATATCATTCGAATCGCTGCATTAATAATATTCAAAGGTCCTACAAAAAATTCCTTCAGATAATATTCAGTGATTACTATACAACTCATTGCGCCAAAATTGAAATCTATCAAAAAATTCAAAAAACCATTCATGTTGGAATGTATTGATTCTACTCCTGATAAAGACACCTACTAGATTCAGTATTTGTGTAGGTCTGCATATAAGAAAATAACCAAACAGTTACTGAAGCGATGGATGATTAAGTACAAAATAAGTCTCAATTAGAAAATGAGCGATAGATATTGATGAGGGAGCCAATAAGCGTAAAATTGGCTCGAATAATCTGAAATAGATCTGTGCGTGTTTGATTCCAACTCATGTGATTCAAACTCATGTGATTCCAGCTCATTTGATTCCAACTCGTTTGATTACAACTGATTTGATTCCAACTCGTTTGATTCCAACTGATTTGATTCCAACTCGTTTGATTCCAACTCGTTTGATTCCAACTCGTTTGATTCCAACTCGNCCTACTCATTTGATTCCAAGAATGGTGACGGTATTTCCTAAATGTTCTCATATTCATGGAGAAAGTTAATATTCTGAGATCGCACCAGCTGCTTATGTTATCAAACATAACTTTTATGAGTTGTGCAATATTACCGAATACTGGAAAGCGTAACAATGAGATGATGGCATCAGGGTTTCGATAGCGCAATAGCGGGTTCAAATGAGTTACGAATTAAAATTCCACTCTTCTCAAAATCAGCAAGTTTTGGAGTAGAAAGGAGGAATCGCGTTCGAAAGCACGAGCTCGAAAAATCAAGATAGAGCGCAATAAATATTGAAATTCAATCCAGCTCGCAATTATCCATTCTTCCAAAGTCGAGACCTACCCGACGCAGCCGCATAGACCAAAGAGACTCGCTCAGTTGTGCAGTTTACAACTACGGTTCCAGGTATAGAATTAAAAACATAAATCAAGACTTGAACAGAAGCCTCCATCGGTACGGACTATCAAAAACTTCGATCAGAGCTGCAGGAGTTGAGAACATCTGTGCCTTGATAATTCAAACGTACCAAGCCCTGCATGAACATGGGGCCCACTCAAATCCAGCCCTCATACAAAGAGCGTCACACACGTACGCCTCTTGATAGCAGTCATCACATTTCTTGCACTGAGCTCTCTAAAAGGCAAATAAAAAATGCACTATATTTTATGGAGCGTGCTGAACGTAAATCGTGGAGCCCCACAGCGAGGAAAGTTATAGACGCTCATAGATAAAAACTCCAATGATTCTTGGCTGAGAAGATTTCCGGATTATGGAAGCGAAGTTCCAAAATTTATAATTCTGCACATCTACAGAACTACAAATTTATCTACGCTCACATTGTGAGACAAATTTACTATATAGTAATTCAGAATATTGCGGTCAATAGAAAGATCAACATCATTGAATAACATAGAAGTAAACAAAAACTTTTTTACGCCGAGAAAAACGAAAAATCTGGAAATTTTTGCAAGTCGGTAATTATTGTTCCCAAAATGTTCCCCACGGCCCGAACTCGCGCGTAGCTTTACGTACTCAATTAAAATATATATTGAAATTGAATAAAATACGGATTATACATTCTAAAAGTACATGAAGGGAAATAAAGCAGAAACTATCCTTAGAGTACTTTTCACTTTTCACAAGCATGCTGGGCTCGATCGTATAACATGCTTCCACAATCGCGATGCAACGTAAAATTTATTGAAGGAAAATTACGTTTATTACTGTTAGCTTACGCGAAATATTTAGGCATGTAAATCTACTAGTTTTCCCTAACACGTTCACAGTTGAATAAGTACGTAAATTTAATCGTACTAGCTTGAACCTACACACAGAGTACTTCATCGAAACTGAGTCTTAAGTCCAATTTTAAAGGTCACTCCACTTGCCCTCTGACTAAGCTCTTTTGAAGATCAAAAAACAACTTGCAAGTTGTTGGAGACAAAGTAAACGCAAATTGATAGCGATAAAAAACTTTCAATCAAATATTATACGAATTATCTCCGACACGTTCGAGTGAACTGGACCGTGCAGCCGAGGAAAATATTATTGAAGTCGAGCGTTGTTGAGCAGCAATAGTTGCGTTACCACAACCAAAGGCGTATAAATATTAAAATCCTTCATATTAGGTAAATTAGGATATTACAATCAAGTGCGCTCAGTGTGCATTGATTACACGATACTCACATACTGCCCATGGTAGGTAGAATCATGCAGCTCGTCCAAAGTCGGCCTCGGGCGTTCCGATCCATCAACAATTGACTCCAAGTTTCTATAGTTAGACTCCTTAGGAAGGGCCTCTCTCGTAAGGTAATGTCTCAGGGATTTTTGATATTTAGTTTCATAGACAGAGTGATGAGAAGAAGGGGCCAAATGCCCCTCTTCACCCCCGTCGTCACCTCCCTGGCTGCTGTGCAGCTCCATCGTCTCACTCGGGGAACTCATCATAAACTGACTGCCTCACAGTCGCGCCGCTCGCTTTTATGTTGCACCGCCGGCAGAAGGGTGCCACCTAGTCATTTTTTTCAGAAACGTTGGAAAAACGTGTTTACAAACAACGTTCAAGTGACATGAAAGTAGTCCTTAGCCAACATTCCTAAATGGATCTTTTCCACGAAAGCTTACCGCCAATTACAATGTTGGGAATTGAAAGAACTCTTTTTCCAGGATGTAGGTTATTGAGATAAAGGTATCAGCTCAACTAACTAAATTAACCTATCACAGTTTGAAATTTACTTATACTACTGAAAAATAGCTAGCTGCCGTCATAAATGCTATAATTATATGATGTCGCATTCATAATACCAATCATAAGTTAGAAATGAATGGGCCACTAAACTTGAAGAATTGAGAGCTTCCCAAGTAAACTCCACAATTTCACCTGCATAATCTATACCTTCAAATCTCAAGTTATTTATGTGCTTTTTACGGCGACACTTAGAATTTCTACGCTGGGAATAGGATTTTGTATTGATAGACTGAGCAGGTGACCTGTTCTTTACACCTGAAAGTACTACGAACACTGCGGATGCTGGATTTGAAAGATGGGTTCGTGGGATACTACGAGACGACAGCAGCAGCGTGCACACCCGTGCACTTCATATCGCTTGGTGCTGGAAAAGCTTTCAGAAATCAATTTCAAGCGCGTTTTGCATAAACCCAATTAGGACAAAACTTCTGAGATAAAATAAAAAACGCTGTAAGGAAAGGTCTAGTCAAATCAAAGAAAAAGTTTTATTACCCTGGCGAAAGTTAATGTAACCGTTAAAATGGACTCGAAAAATATTTATTTCTTCTAAACTCACGAATGAAATTAGTCCTCAAGTTGGTAAACGTTTACAATTAAAAAAATGTAATTGAACGGAGAAAATTCCTCAACAACGGTGATGATGTTTAAATGGGAAATTGGATGTTTTAACTTGCGAGGTCGGTACTCTAACCAAGCTCCTTTGAGGTGAAGCGTCAATTTATTCAAAAATATTAGCCAGAGTGAGAAAATTACGTCTACACTTGGCATTTGGTTGTGCGGAAACTCATTAAAGCCAAGAAAACCATTTAGACAATATAGCGTTAGAAGAAACACATAATAGGCACACTTTACGAGACTCAGTACTACGGAGCATTCGAACCTAACCTTTGAAAAGTAAGGTAAATATTAACGGATTTAGCTATATATTAGATGAACTTTTACTGCGAAAAAGAAACGGTTAGCAGAACCTTAAATGATCTTACACTGAGCAACTTGGCAAGAATCGAGTACAGCTGTGGCGCCTTGTACACCCAAATGGTTAAGCACAGGCACCGCATATTTTTTAACCTGAATGGATGACTTCAGCCAGCGGCCAAACTTTTATCTAAAAGAAAAACTCCGGCAAAATCTGATTAGTGAATCTATGCTATAATAAGAACCATGCCTGTTTGTACGTCTTTTAGTATAACATCGGAAAATATTCAGTTCCTATTGAATAGAACATTCATACTTAACAAGTGCTCGATAACTGTACATTGGTTGCTGTAATACTGCCTGTTAATTTTCTTAATTTTCTTTAGAATTACACGTAGCCCGTGAGGCAGCCATGCAAAAAAAAAACACGTGAGTTTCGTGAAGGCTCACACGAGGTAACAATAATGACATTACGATCAGTTATTAGACAATATCCCTTGACTTATTTCGTTGACCACACTCCGCAAACCAAACTCCGCAAACCATACTCCGCAAACCGCACTCATTGGAACTCAAAGTATTTTAAGACACACAAAATAAAGACTCTTTTAACCTGCCTTTATTTTGTGGTTTTTAATTCGACTGAAATTCCCTCGAAGCATCTGATCAAACTGTCTCATAGTAATTTCTACGAGCACTTTAATACTGTACTGCAATGGTACTTTAATAAATTAAACAAAAAGGTTTCACGACAAGCCTGAAAAATTACTCAAATGTTATTCCTCAAGTAATATTTTGACACAGATTTAATCTATAATTTTTGCTAAAATTCACTTACCTCGGCCTCCGCTCCCGGCAGCAAACATGCAAGCACATTCTGTAGTACGTCAACTTGATATAAATCATAAGTTGAATTTTGTTACGACGGATCTAATTGTTGGAAATTACCCTCCTGAAACCTGGGATTAGATCAGGATATGAACACTCCCTTGTTTAGGTAAGGGATCACTGCGGAAGATCAGGATATGAACACTCCCTCGTTAAGGTAAGGGATCACTGTGAAAGATCAGGATATGAACACTCCCTCGTTAAGGTAAGGGATCACTGTGGAAGATCAGGATATGAACACTCCCTCGTTAAGGTAAGGGATCACTGTGGAAGATCAGGATATGAACACTCCCTCGTTAAGGTAAGGGATCACTGTGGAAGATCAGGATATGAACACTCCCTCGTTAAGGTAAGGGATCACTGTGGAAGATCAGGATATGAACACTCCCTCGTTAAGGTAAGGGATCACTGTGGAAGATCAGGATACGAACACTCCCTCGTTAAGGTAAGGGATCACTGTGGAAGAGAAAACCTGAGCTAAGAAATCTTCATGTATTTGCACACATAAAAGAAATTAAAAACATGCAAATGAAGAGTAAACCGACCCAAAAGAACTCGATGAACGAGGCATCTTGAACGAAAACGCATCGATTTTTTTTAAGTTAAACACTAAATATTTATTCAAAAAAAGATGATATTTAATCTACAGAGTGTCAGCTAAAAAAGGAGCCAAATTAAAAACGCTGTAGTTTGTAAACTATAAGGGAAAGAAAGCTGGAAAAGGTTTCATTGAAAAGAGCAGGATTTCGAGTTTTGATTGTTGTCCTGTACAGAATTGTCCTATACGAACCCTATGATGTTTCACGCCGCCTGATAAAATCCTCGCCTAAAGTGGAAGTATATATTCGTAATAAGGAACACAAAATAAAATTGGCCAAGACTTGGTCCATATCCCTAAAGATCAAACGCCTCTACATAAGTAAGAATTTGATCACATTTCAACTTAAGTTGATCACAACTACACATGAGTTCTGATGGCACGCATCACCCCCATCACGCCTTAGCACACACTGATTCTAATTGAGGAAGGTGACCGTAAACATCGTCGTTATCTTCTACTTTTCCGTCTTCTTCTTCTACTTCTGCTCGGATGTTGAAATTACAACTAAATTTTGCCTTTGAAGTTTTAACAAAGGTTTCCCTAACAGGAGTGCTCGCAAGCCTTAGGGTGTAAGAAAGGTAAAAATATTCAAATAGTTTAATGAAATATTTTACGCCGTCGATCAAATTTAATACAAATTTATCTCCTTTATTCATAAGTTACTGTACAATTGTAAGGGAAGCCAGGATGGTGTAAAAAATATTTTTAAGGGCGCTCGCGTGAAAAAAGAATGGGTCGTCTAGTACAGACTATACCATATAATATTTATATGGACTCCATGGAGTTATTCGTCTAGTACAGACGATACCATATAATATTTCTATGGACTCCATGGAGTTATTCACGCTAAGACTATTGCACATCATTATAGGGGCATTTCCTTGGTCAGTTCAAATTAATAATGAATATGACAGAAGAGTAATGCCTGGAAATGGAGCATGGCAAAGGTGTTTCAAAATCATGAAAAGTAAAGTAAATTCGTTCCAGTCACATCAAAACAGGTCTGCGATAACCTGAAGGCGGCAAAATCTAGCAAGTAAGAACTAAAGCTTAGGTTCTCGGGGGGGATATACTGTTTACATTTTCTTGAAGATATTTTTTATTAATGTACAGAAGCTCTACGAAATAAATGCCACAACCAGCCGAGTATACACAAGAAAAAACTGATTCATAAAAATATTTGCTTCTGTTACTCAGAGACAAAAGGTGGAGGAAAGATCTCTGCACAAAGGAAACTTTCAAGGTTCCAGTGTCATTTTGGCAGAATGCAGACATTTTGCGTTAGGCAGCTCGACCAAAACCTAACCTTCTTCACAATAGGAAGCTTTTGGAAATGGTGGGTCTTCTCGTCATTCATTAATACTCGATCGACTTCCGCCTTTTGTCCCCAAGTAAAACCGAGAAGCATATTTCTCAGCGAAGCATTTTTTTCTTGTCTTCCAATACTTTTATTGACGAAATGAAATTAGCTAAATACCTTTAAACGTTGAAAAGTTTAATTTGAATGAGAGTCGACGCAAAAAATTTATGTTCAAAGAAACTGAGTAATGCAACGATAACGATCATCTGTCGTTAATGGACGATTAGTTTTGGATTTTTATTACTTTTAAGCTAGCAAGTATTATATTCTCGAGAAGATCATTAAAAAAGCATCTAAATCAGCCTAGTGTTTTGAGCTGCTGCCGAAGCTCTACTCAGATCAGTAGTTCTATGGAATAATAAAGTTATTCCCACGCAACTATATATATATATTATCCCGCACGGGTTCAAAACCCGGTGCGTTTTAGCTAGAAGCTCCATGCGCTCCGCGAGTTGCGAGACTCTTTTTTATCTAATGCCTTTATTGTAATTTTATCCCGCGTCCATCTTATAACTCTCCGCCTCATACGGTAGCACTGCCTCTTACAGCTGCACTGCCTCCTACAGCTGCACTGCCTCCTACAGCTGCACTGCCTCCTACAGCTGCACTGCCTCCTACAGCTGCACTGCCTCCTACAGCTGCACTGCCTCCTACAGCTGCACTGCCTCCTACAGCTGCACTGCCTCCTACAGCTGCACTGCCTCCTACAGCTGCACTGCCTCCTACAGCTGCACTGCCTCCTACAGCTGCACTGCCTCCTACAGATGGACTGCCTCCTACAGATGGACTGCCTCCTACAGCTGCACTGCCTCCTACAGCTGCACTGCCTCCTACAGCTGCACTGCCTCCTACAGCTGCACTGCCTCCTACAGCTGCACTGCCTCCTACAGATGGACTGCCTCCTACACCTCTGCTACGACTGCAGCTCTACACCTCTGCTACGGCTGCAGCACTACACCTCTGCTACTGCTGCAGCGCTACATTACGCTAGTGTTAACATCAGTACGCCGTTCACACTCCGTTTTAACTCTGCTCAGTGAGTCAGAGAACTTACGCATCCGGATCAACGTGTGCAGAATACCTAGCACCCCCTATTCTACCCCCGTCCCCCCTAGTAGCGCGTCTAAACGGTTAGGCCGTGATCATAGTTTCCGCTCAACGTCGAACTATCGTCCAACAATTTTAAAAATTCCAATAGGAATTTCTATGATAATTCACACGTTTGATCTCGAGTTTGTAATCTTCTTGTTTGAAACACACTCGTAAGTTACGCCGTATGTTGCTTGGTTTGCTATGAATGAATTATCTTTTCTTTCTACATGAGTTGATTCATCGTCGGAGTTTCCTGTCCGTGGACTTATTTTGTCTTCGACTGTGGAATTTTCCGCTGCTGGAACTCGGACTGGACTTCCAGAGTCGGGCTGCGGCGTCGCCAACGTTTGGCAGCGCTCGGAAAAGTTCCTCATTTTGGAGTACCGAGAATTGTGCGCTGTAACGGCGACTGTTGAGCGATTTTTGAGGGAAGCGAACGGCTTTGTTCGGTACACGTCATGTTGGTCAATTTGAACCTGTAAGGCAGAATATGCAGCCCTAAATTAACTGTTTTAAATGGAAATGAAGTAAGCGTTACGAACTCAGATACACGTGCATTTGGCTTTACATGATTATTTAGTACAGAAAATATATACAAAAAGTTTTATTTTCATACTTCTGCCGTAAAATCTTGTTACACGCGCATGCGCGAACTATGTACGTGCCCATGCAATGCCTCTTGTATCTGCAGTAGATGTAGGAGGCATTGATTGGCCCATGCCTTCAATGCAACTCAGTTACTTAGTTTTTAATTTCATTTCTTGGTCTTCTATTATCGCCGTTTAACAGTGTAGAATAATCTACGAGTATCCCAAATGCAATTTTATGTTCATCCTTCTATGTTATTTTGCAGATGATATTCATCGATGATGATTTTACGAAATCAGACTGGTCTGAAGATCTATAAAATACTTTTTATTGCATCAATTGTGCTTTTTTATACAACGTGAAATTTTGGTGGACAGTGTTGCTTCCTGCTAAGTTGTCTCACGCTACCCTCGCTTTAGTTGTAGCTCGAGAATATTTATTGATGCTAACTTGTTAAATAGAGTTCGATGCAAAGATGTTTACCCCTCAACCTGATCGCTGTCGAAACCAGTACGAGTGATAGATGCTCACTGTGCTTTAAATAACCATCTCCATCTGGCACAAGCGCACCGTGCATTACAGGCTGGGATGTAAGATTTTTCCCGACCAAATGCAGTCCACACCAGCCTCTCCAAAAGACTAGCCCTCTTCACAGCCCTCGCAGCTCTTACATTTCCAGGAACGTTTGCCGAAGGTCGGCCGACTGCAAGAAGTCAAGTCAGGATGTGAGCGGCGACTATCGAACGTCTCCTGCGAGAGTCGTTTCTGGAACCACGACGTATGGTTGGTTGTCTGATTCACATCGGAACGCCTCCAAAAATGACAGGAAATGCCGATGGATGAAAGCTTCGGTGTCTCTTGGCTGTTACGACAGTCAACACAGCACGAGGCATCGCCCCGAGACTGTTCGTAGATTCTGGCCTGCAGTGCGTGAGATGTGCGGTGCCTGTGGGTGGAGGCACAATAATCAGATTGGTGAGGGTATTCAAATGTTACATATGTAATTTTTATAGGAAATGACTGATACCAAACAGGTATCGAAGAATGCAAGTCAAGTATAGGGCATTTTTGGAAAAGTCTCGATATCAGTTTTGCATGTACAGTTTGTACATTTGGCATATTTGTGCTGTGTTTGATACAGTTTCAGATGTAGTTTACGCCCCTGTACTGCACATCGGTATCAGTTCACAGAGACTTACAGAATGCGTTACGATTTTGGTCGGTTGTACCATACAATGGTACATTCGTTTGCTGGTTATTACATCGTTATTCAAGAGTTGCTTCATTCTTATCAATGACTGCTACAGCTCTGCTGAGAGCTACAACCAAGGTCAACGTCGTGGGCGCAATAAAAATGCGCAGTCACCGTCGCCAGTAAACCTTTTGTGGGCGAAAATAAAATTGGTCGAAGGTAAAAAATCAAGCGAATTTCGGAACGCAAGTAAGCCTGTTCTAAAACTTCGATTGTGAAACTCGGAGGCTTTGGTGGTACGTAGCCAGTTCGTTGCCTACAGTTTGCGAGCGCAGGCGCTGTACAGCTGTGGCTTCATAGTCAGCATACCTTTTGGCAATTTAGAAACGGACGTTTGTGTATTAAAACGGGCTTCTATCCTTGCCGAATATTAGACATGCCTCTACTTATTAGGGCTGCAGGAATCTCTCCCGATGATCGTACGAAAAGAAGGCGCACGATAGGTGAATGGGGCATTAGGCCGTCTTTGTTAACAAACCTTGACTTCAGAGGAAGAATAGGAGAAAAGAAAAGGAAACAATGGGAACTGGAATTACAAGATAATCGATATCTTTGTGCGAATTGGCTTTGCTTAAGTAAATATTTATTATCTACTAAAACTGAGTGTAAAATTACGCCTTATAGTATGATTTTTGCTCCTGGTAATATAAGGGATATTTCCTAACTCCTCTTGTTCACAAAGAATAGAAAATTTCCATTATTCCTGTAAAATTTTACTTTTAGATCGCACTCGTATTCCATCCAGTACCGGGACAATACTGAAAAAGACAAATTTGAAATTTCATTATCTGGCCACAAAAACAAAGTTCTAGCTTTAAAAATGTTTTTTTCTTTTTTTGTTTAGCGACAAGAAATGAGAAATTGAGGATGTTGTCGAGGGACAAGACGATAGGGATATTGAGTTGCACAGCGTCATTGCTGTTATCTAATTTTTTATTTATTCTCTGAACATGCAGCGACTATAAAAAAAGCACTGCATCGGTCATTGAAAATGACCGAAGCATTTTTATTATCGTTTTCCTATCGCCTTGATGGAAAGCAGCCCAAAGTGTTGTTTGTCAGCGGTAGCCACACCAGCAGTTTGTTTGTCAACAAGATCAGGCCAAAAACATAGTCTTTAATTCACATGCTGCTTGCCTGTGTCTAGCATTCATCCAAGAGATTTGATCACTACTGGACGGAGCAATTTGATTTCCTCCGTCATTCTCAGAGCCACTCGACTGAATTATTCTGAAGCAGAGCTCCTCAAGGCCCATTTAATTAAGTAAATCTCGCGTTTTATCTTCTTTTGACGCTCGCTCAAGGTCACTCACAATTTAAGTACGCTTTTAAAAACTAACAGCGAGAAAACTACAAACGTAGAAGAAGCCGCCGTCTCTGCTCAGTCTTCCCTAGTCGCTACCCAAAATTCCAAGACCTTAGACGAGTGAATCGTTAGACGATAAAAGGAAGCTCCAGGTGCTCCACACTGCAGGTCAAAGTGTTGCCATAATTTCTTGTATGAGAAAAAAAGCACATAAAACACCCACACGGAGTCAAACTAGCTTTTAATTACCATTATTTGCGCATGAGTAAGCAATTTTAAGTGTTTTACGTGGCTGCGAGGCTTGATTTACTGACTATTTACAGTCTGAAATCTACGAAAGTCAACGGAATTCCAGGGTCGTAGCACAGGAACCCTTGCCTGCGGGCAGGTAAGACGGGGGAAGGGGACCGAATGGGGGGAGTTAAAGGGTACGGGGGGTAAAATGGTGGTGAAGGGGTAAATGGGAGGGTGAAATGGGAGGGAGGTCCAACGGTCACGACGAGGAGAAGTGCACAACTCGCCGCCAGTTAATGGATTCAATGGAGGAGAGTGGATCATGAAAAACTGCATTCCAGGAATCCCCCACAGACATAAGAGTACAAGAAAACTTTTTGATCAGGAGGAATAAAAAATACGTTTACAATGCGTAGCAACGTGTGAGTGCTATACATTGTTCATGTATGATGTCCATACGAAATGTATGTTTGTCTAAAAGTCCTCTGAATATGATTATTTTTCAATTTATAAATGAAGATTTCTTAGGAAGACTATGGAAGTAAACAAGGCCCAAGACTAATAATTATTTAACAAACGGACAAAAAACATGAACTTTCTGTAAGCATTTATTCTTTCTGATTCATTGAGAGAAGTCACGACGAACAGCATGAAAATTTATAACTTGTACATCATTTACGAGACATCAGAAAACGTAATTCGACATCATCTGGAGCGCCACAAAAAAACAGTATTATCTCAGCAGCCCGAATGGTGGACCTATAGAGTTAATTTTTTCAAAATTATAGTTAAGAGTACTCATGAAAAAATATTTTTTAGCCCAAGTTTCAGTTAAAATGCAATTAAATTTAACCAAAAGTTTGGGCTACAAAACGTTGTCTTGATTACCCTGAATTATAATTTTGGAAAATAAAAAATCAGTTTTGTAAAATTACTTTAAATACAAGGGGGCCGGGGCCCTCGCGTCACGCGGACGTTCCAAGGCCGCTCTGTATACGTCATTGTACGTGTGTTTCATTTTAATAACGTATCGTAAATTAATAATTCTAGACATGAAATAGATTGCGCATAAGTGTGGAATTTCGGATACATCGATGATGAAAAATTTCCACGAGGGACCTACTCGAAGAGAATCGTTTTAATTGATATTTGCCATCTTGTCATCGCAGTCTTTAAGAGCATATGTGTTTTTTGGCGGCGACAACCCGAAGCTGGAGTCCGGTCCGAGACTGCGTTCATCATTCACGACCCATGTCTACGAAGTGAACAAAAAGGCTAGTTCTGTGCTGAAATTCCGTAACTACGCAGTCCATCTCCATCGATATGGTTTCCTAAAATACCACAATCCTCCTCCTATGATGGCCTAGCGATCGCTTTTATTTAGCGTTCAAAATGAACTGCTTTGTACGTAAGATACGAGGGAACTGCGTGGAAAGCCTATTGTTATGTAAGTTACTCCTTTTTTGTACCTCGAACCCTTTACATTTTGGAATAATCAGAGTATGTTTTTGTGCATCTTTAATAATTTATAGAAAAGTAGATGTCTAAATTATACCAGTCGAACATGGATGGTTTGTTCACTGCAGTTTCTACGTTGACATTTTGTGTAACGACCTCATGTAAGTATTGCAAACAAGTATATGTGCAACAACTTCAATTTGAAATTGCTGCTCCAGATTTTCGTTACTCCAACGAGTTTGAAAGTGTTCTATATTTAATATTTTATAAGAACAGCCTGTTGTTTTAAGAGTCACGCTGATATATGCATATAAGGTATAATAATTCTATATGTAATACATGTATGTGATATACTTTGAGATGTCACCTTGGTCTATCGAAAAAAAATTAAATGTCATGAAAACTTTCATTCATGTTAGACAGACCGAAAATATCGTAACATCTAACAAAATCAAATTTAAATGTACTGGTAATTGCTGTCAGCAAAATCTGAGCCATATGGTACACTCGTTGGGATGAATCAAGTTCGGTTTATTAATGATATTTAAATCACATAAATGAAACGCCTTTTGTATATTGTGATACTCTTTTAATATCCATCAAGTTTTCGATAGCCGCTGTCAATTGCTGACAAATCTTAGCGATATACAAAGGTTTACTTTATTTAAACTGAAGCAAACAATTGATTTATTCATAAATAAGAACCAGTTTTAAAAATCACACTAAAAAAGATGGCCATTTTTAAAAAAGTAACCTTAGTTTTTTATTTATTTGTTTCAGTCTCAATTCCTCGTTAATCCCGAGTGGTAAACTTCATCGCTTCAGTTACGCCACAAACCTGCGTCCTGAGTGTCTCCGGTTCCTTGCCACTGATTCTTCAAGAGCGTCTGCACACAATTACGCCGAGTATATTTGACTAAGTACACAAAATAAACCTCTGCAAATATGTTCAAAAGGTTTGGAGTACAAGCCCTGCCAAAGACACGTTCCCCACACACAACTGGCCTCCGCGTGCCGCTCCCGACGTCCTAACCAGCTGTGATGTCCCAAAATTCTTTCAGAGGATAAAAATTTAATATTTTTATTTAGCTGAGAAGTCCTTTGATGTTCCGACTCGCTTAGGCTTTACCGTAATTACTACATTTTGTGATATATCGAACATAATTTCCTATCATCGTTACACGTACGTATAACCACTTATTCGCAAATGTCTTAGACTCATGTCAAAAACATACCGCGGTTCTTCAAAATTTAAGGTTGCTGTAAAAATAGATGATCTAGAATTATTACAGTTAGCCAAGCGATTCCCAGTAATTCCCAGGCCTGTGAAGGAAATCCCGACTTAGGGCTGGATAATAAATTCATACTGTTGTATTGCAAATTAGAGGAAAAACTTAAAATTGTTTACGTTTGTGAATAACGCACCACTTCCACAAAAAAAATGAGCTGTAAACTCTGTCTAGTGAGCCTGGCTTCTGGTTCTAGGCAAGAATGTTTGGTTCAAGTGGTAGAGAGATATAAAGTTCACAGTCAATCTTTTAAACTACTGTGCTACAAACTGCAACGAAAACCTAGTCCGCATGGTACCGTACCGTCACTTCAATATTCTAACACTAGAAGACGCGCCCCGCCGAAGATGGCGGGACAAATGATGTTAATTTCTTAAAATGCCTCCTATCCACGGTGACTCTGACATGAAATAATGTTTTTTTAGCATCACTGATACGGACTGCGTTATTTGACAACCTCGCTATTAGCTAGGATTTCGGACTCGGGAATTTTCTCCCATCTAAATCCTTAAGAGCGTGGCGCAGAGAGACGGACGACGGAAGGACTAACCAAGCAAGCAACACGGGGTATTATTTTAAAGTAGGACCAGCTATGTATACATAGTTTTGCAGGTGATGCTCAAATTTGAATTTGAAAAAAAAATTATGAACACTGTGTCAGCCGACCATTTGTCTTTGAAACCTTTAGTACATTTCAGTGATGATTATACATTTTTTTGATAATATGACCTTAATAAAGTCAGCGTCTCAGGCATTAGAGTGGCAAGAGCATTTACGGCAAATATTTAAGAGAAGTTAACTAAAATTATTTTACAGCCTTCTTCTGCGACGTGAAAACGCATATCGAACAAAGCTCGTGAAAGTTTGCAATGGATCGATCGAAATCCTTAAAAGAAACGGAGAATTTGCAGTGTGAAAAATCTTTTAGTCACTGCGCCATAATATTTTCGTACAAATTAAGAAATTACATAAAAACACATTGACTGCTCTGTATACCGGCTAGGTAAAAAAAAGCGCTCAACAATCAAAACGTGATCGCAATCAGTGTGCGTTCTGTCTTGTTTACTTACAAACGGTTTTCATTTTGTACTCAACATATGGACGCATATCGAACCTAAAATCTTCATGTATTACACCAAATATAATCTCATAGGCAAATGTGGAAGCGAAACTGAACCTTTAGGTACGAGTACCAGCAGGGTATCTGCAAGCCCTCCAAAGAGTAGCATAAAAAAAAACTTTATTTATTCCAACATGTTTTACCGTTGAGTTTTCGATGCTTTCCAACTATTGGCGTGGTGAGGAATGTGAGGAATGTGTGGTTTAAACTTCCTTTTCCAAAGAAAGTACTCCCTGGTTACGTGAAAATGCCTTGACTGAGCTGAGATTCGAACCCAGGTCCTCTCGGTTACGCGGCCATCACGCTACCAGTACGCAATGGAGCCCATCATTCGCCATTAGAGATCATTTCCTAGAAGCTGACCGCCCCATTTATGATGATAGTTTTAAAATGATAGATTCTAGCAATGGGCAAGACATCAGATTGATGGAAAGTGTTTTTATTCATCAACGTAGGCCAATTTTAGATAACTCGGACTCATCTGTACATCTTCATATTTTAGGCTAGGACTCTAGGTTTTGTGCAAATTTTAAATTTCTTGTGTTGTGATTTCTCTTATGTTTACCACTTTATCCGTTGAATAATTTCTCACTTGTAATATGTACAGACAAGTTTCTCATTTATTCCAGATACTGAAGATGAGCAATGAATTGCTCGAAAGCTATATACTTCTAATAAACATTTAATTTTTTAATATGCTTTTACCAACTTTCGTTTTACTATTCATATGGCGTTTACGCTTCCCTAAACGTAAGCCAGTTAGTGTCAATATGAAGCACACCAATGAAGAGTAATCGTTTGACTGACGATGGGACACTGTGAAGTCAGAAATTGTTGTGTTAGAGACTTGATAAAATAGCAAGTGCAAAGCGTCTAGTTTAGTCGTTGTTTGTTGTACTCTAAAATTTTAAACTAAGAGCTGATCATGCAAAAATAAAAATACGTACATGTAGATTATTTTTGCCGTGAGTCATTTTTCTGTCAGGGAATATTTGAAAATTAGCGTTGACGACTTAAGAATTATTCCCTCAAGAACTCATTTTTTATTCTCGAATTTTGTTCCTTCTAAATCATTGCACATAATTGAAATTAGTTGCCATATCTGAACTTGAAATCAACTTGATAGCAGGTTGAAGTAGCTACACTAACAATTCATGATCCTGAGATATCTGAATAATTATGAGTAGGAACAAAAGAAAAATTTCTGAAGCTATTTCACGGCCTTGTGCTGTTTTACGGGACGACGAGACGACTTACTTCATCGAAGAGAAGCTTGATAACGCTTCTCCATCACCATAACATATGGCACATACAACAAAAAGCTCGTCAAGTCCATAAAATAATAATTCTGTGATGTTTCTATCATGTGAATTCAGAAGCAGTTGAATGCAGAAAGCTGCCTCATTTCGGCCAGTGAAATGACAGGCACTCTTCCTGGATCCAGGTAATATTTCTTGCTTTCTATTTTAAATATTAGACTTGTGAAAGTGGTATGTACTTCCAAGCCACACGTGGAAAGAGGAACATAAACGAAAAACACGAGCGAAATCTAAACTCGTACAATTCCATTACCAATATCAAACAGTTTGCATAGATTCAAATTGAAAAATTTATTTAAAGTCTTGTCTTTCTACCTTACGTATCCACTTCTATTATTTGAAGCATTTTGTGACCGAAAATTTAAGTCTTGTAGAACAATGACCGGAGAGGTGTAGGTCCGAAAGCAATCAGGAAAAGCACAGTTAAACCAAGTCCTCATCCTCTGCCCCAGAGCAGTTCGGAGTAAACTTGGAATTTCAACGTGATTGCCTTGTATAAGAATGCTATGGAGACTGCATTTTGCAGCGCGAAAGATTTTACAAGCCTCATGTTTGGCAACATGAACTCAGCACGGCCACAAGTTGAGTGTGGAAAGAGTATGAAGATCGAAGCACGACTGTGCCGTGAGAAATAAGTTCACCGTTAGCTGCTTATTGCAATGGGCTGGACATTCTCTTATGCCAAGACCCAAAGTTTCTGTCTCTCTTTTTATTATTCTGAAAATTTTGTATATGAACATTTGACTGTGTGAACAATCGACGCCTCACACTGTCATAACAAATAGCGTTAAATAAACTTCTCCTACGAAAGTTAAAATTAACCGTTAGTTATAATGGGCATTTGTCCATGCATAAACTAACCACAGAAGGACATCAATGCTTGAAATATGAATAATTAAGTTAATACTTTCATAAGAACTCACGCTTTGACATTGATTCATGTTTAATACAATACTAATCAGTCATTATATTTTTGTGTGTGTTAATACGGAAAAATGATTTCGTTTTCCTACTTATACTCCAATTTTTAGGCCCTGGTGATCAATACTTGTGATTCCAAGACTACTGAAATAAAATATAAACAATTAAAAAAATTATTTTTAAAGTTATAAAGTCGTAAAAGTGATTTCTTTGACCGTGGATGACTTACCAAGTCTTGTCGAGGCCTATTGGTTGACTTGTTGATGCTTGACTGAGAAATGATTCATGGTCACCTGAAGAAATTTTTTATCTTTCTCCACTAATATTTGGAGTTACTCGACTCAAGTGCTGTTATCAATTTGTTTGGCATGTTTTCGTTTACAAAACAAAAACATTTTCATAAAAAAACATTTGTGTACTACAGTTATGAGTTTGCTTAGCTAAATTTCACCTTGACAAGCTTTAATTTGAGATACACTGCTCAGTACAAGCAGCACGCCGTCTTTTACTCATGGACTAAAATAACATCCTACCTCAAATTGGGGAGAACATTCTTCGAGGGCATCAGTTTTCCAGTCTCGTGAAGCTCACCAACTTCACGAGTCAATGGATGTGATCTGCATTTCAAGTTAGAAGCGTGCCGCTGTGATATGAGTTCCGCCACGTGCGTCTAATAACTCATTTAATTAACACCTGTGGACCTTTACTCGAGCGTCAAAATAGCCTGCATAAAAAACAAAGTACGTATGAGTATGAAACACTGTTCTTTATTTCTATAGAAAGATCAGGAACATTAGTGCAACTGCCGTCTGGATGTTGGACAAACTCCTAAAACATTAATACCCTTGAAGTTATCATGTGTGTTTATGGAATTAGCTCGTTGGTTTGAAGCTGAGTACCATTATTCATTCATTACCGAGCGTAGTATTTTCAAGTCTTTCCTTGTTCATCAATATTAATTTGATGATTAAGGTGTTGTCTCTCTGAGAAAGTTCCAAGTGAAAGTTCTCATATACAGAGAAGTTTTGATTAGATGCTTTTAAGACAGCTCTCCTTCATCTCCATCACCGTAGCGGCATTATTAGAATTTGTTCTTCGTCTATCAAAGTTAAAATGTTTCTTTTGTGACGGCTTGTAAATATTCATTGATAAGTGTCATTCAGAGAAGACAGCCTAGTGTTTTTATTCCATTTTAAACTTCATAGATTCACTCATAAGCATGATTCTTCAAAGCACAACAGTTCGTATCGTTTAAACATTTTTTTCCGGCTACTAATAATTACTAAAATAGAATTGATGTGTGAAAGTTTCTTATCTCTGTATATGCAAGGGGGACTGGTCAACCTTGATCATCACGTCGATGCAAAGGTAGACCTCTGCAAATGCAAGCTCTGGTTCTCAAATCGAGATACTCTAGACGTTTCCAGGGCTCTGTTGCATTATATCGTTAAGTAACTTCAAAATCAATTTCTTGTCAGTTAAAAATAATTTTTTTACTAAAATACAGTTAAGTACGGGAAATAATGAAGCGTGACTCGTACATATCAGCAACCAAGTTTACGTATTCTACGCTGCCATAGATCATTGATTGTGTCCTTCACGCATTCGCTGAATGGTGCAGTGCACGAAATGGGCGCGAAGCTCAGTGTGCATCGACTGATCAATTCCTGCCTAATTTCGCGTCAGGGTCGACGCATTCACAGCGGTCCACCCATAAGAATTCTTTACTGTGTCTTCGTACTTCTTACAACTTTTTCGCTACCTGAGAATATAGGATGTTAATCTGTTAGGACTCCGCAGAGAATAGATAGATTGATTGCCTGTCATCAAGATTGACACTGCTCGCTCCCACTGACGTGCTATCTGCTTTACAGTGTGGCATCGAATACATACTGATGTACGAACCTGTTATTAAATGACTAACCAACATTAAAAGAACACCAAAGTGACGAAAATAGCTTGCCAATCATGCATTTGAATGTGTTAAATTTTCACTGACCGTCAACGCCAGCGCTCAAAGTCTGCTACTTCGTCGACCTGTGGTTTTCACTATCATAGCTGAAATGTTTTTGCCCCGTGGTCTGTTTGGAATACAATAACTAGGATTAAAATATAATCCCAATTAGAAATCAGTTAGCAATTTTAAAATATTTAATTCACCAATTTACCTTATATTTTTCTTGAATTAGCTGTATAACTATAACACCCGCTTTGTCAATTGATGTGAATAAGTCCACGTTCGTAAGATAGAAGGATTGAGATCAAAGAGTGAAAGCCGTTGAACTTTTTGGCTTTGAAATTAAACCCTCATTTAACATTCTGTACCATTTCAGGAGCCCCTCTTACACACGTGTGTAAAATTCAAACTACGTTTTATGGCAAAATCCAGAATTAAAATTAAAGGGATTTTTAACAACAAGAGCGACGCTCAACGCAGTTTCCTTATAAGAAGCTTTTTTTTTCCTGTCCCCACAGCCTACCCTTGACATAGAGGGCTCGTTTAATCGCCACAGTACGAGTCTGGGTGGCTGGTGTGGCAGGTCACCATTACATTCTGTTACCTTGGATACAAAAATCCCCCAAGACACTAATAATATTGTCTGAACACATGATGGACTTAACAGAAAAGAGAACTCGCAGAAAATTAGTATTGTTATTTCAATACTTCAATTTGCTGTAAAGCCCTCAACACCACGGAAAAAATCGTTTAGGTTTATTTTAACTCATTCATAATCAGATTAGCAATGCACGTAATAAGTGAGATTTAGCAAAATAAAATGCGAGCACTGAACTTGTTTCATAGTTTTGCTCCTTAAAATTTTTCAATTATTTGGGCCGAAAAAAGCTGCAATTAGTTTTTGTGATTCTGTATAACTACATTCCTTGACTGCCATGAATTGCCTAATGAAAAATCAAATTTTAGAAGCCTATACTATGTAATTCGACTAAAGTCCCCGACAGCGATGTTAGACTGGAAAGTCTTGAGCGCACAACAACCTTGGTGCACACACTTGGACTTGCTGTGGGCAAGGTCAAATCGAGGTACCTGCTACACACTTAGGCGCGGAGAGAAAGAGGAGATGATGGACGGCATTTTAATGAAAAGGAAGTGTCGTACACCGTTAGATTTTTTGATAGAAGCCATTATGGACAATTATTCGAATGATGTGTATTCGTTTGGGCACTGGCATTAAGGAAATTTTTTAAATTACTAAACTACATTCATATATAAACTGTTTTACCGCATGGAAATTAGGTGAAAACCCAAAAATGGGTCACTTAACTTATTCCTGTCGCCACATTTTATTTGAATTATTTATCTATCTTTTGTGAGAAATCGATGTATGGCCGCAGGAAGATAATCTCGCAATGTCTTTTCTAAAGAATTCATTTCTTTCCAGTCTCTTCAAGCAACCCGCTTAATACTTTTAACAAAGCACGGAATGGAACAAGAGGGTTATCGTTTGCTCATGCGCTTGAATACATATGTTCTTCGAGCGACAAAGTTGACACAACAGTTTGCATAATTGTCTTTGCACTCACCGAGCCAAGATGATTTTCGCAAGCACAAAAAAGCTCCTCCTCAATCAATTACATCTTAGGAATGAACTCCCATACCGTCCAATGGTGCGTCGTCTTAGGACTGTAACATTAGTGTCCATGATAGAGCATGTTTATGCATAAGACTTAATAATTTCTCAGCACTGCATGGAAAGCTAATGCAGAGCCCGTCACTGTAGAACGTTTACGGTGGAAAGTTTCCGGGAACTAGCCTGGCGTTATGATGTTAACTTATTGTAACAACGGGTTTCTACTAAAGATGAGTGACGTTTACGCTCGAAGGCTCGAGATTTTATCAAAATTTTATGGAAACACGTTGTTTCTCATGGTCTTTTTAATTACGTTCATCATGAGGTTATGTTTCCCCTCTACGAAACCTATTCGATAAATTCTATTGAATGGGCCAAACTGAAGAGCTAGCGAAATAACCCTGATAAAATAAAACACCAAGAAGATTGTGTTCTCAAGTTCGTGTTGTTGACAACAAGGCTCCTCATCGACAATATTTTTTCTACATGGGTCGAGTTTCACGAATACAATTTATAATCGTTAGATGTCAAAACAACTAAATTTCTATTCATATCTGATTGCTTCTTTGATCTCACGTGTGGGAGGCAACCAATGCAAGGAAGAAGGACGGGGGGAGATAGGTATAGGTTATACTTAACGACGAAAACTACAAAAACTCGTTAAAAAAGTTGACTTGGTGACTACAAACCGGAAATTTGTGGCGATAGCAGAGGGACGAGGTATAAAATTGCATTGACTCTCTGCCCACTGCGTTTTCTAATTTCATGGTAAGGTGGCTCGAGCGTATTGACTTAGTTCATGATAACGTTTTTCATAAATTCATACATTTTTAGTTGACGCGTCTTGCATATGGGAGACACACTTAGACATTCGTTTAAATGCTATACCAATCTCCTATAGATATATTTTTAAACTCGTTCTTTCAGTGCAACAGAACAAATCGGTTTTTATCTCTGACGGTTTTTAAGAAGTCAAATCAATCGCAGTCAAAGTTGTGTTAGAATGCTAGCCAATGAATTAACACTTTTGAAGTCGGAGGATTCCTATAACTTTTATCTGACGTATGAGTTTTTGCAAATGAAAATAGCTCTTCCTCGACTACTGCACTTTTTCTAATGGTTCACATAAGTATCCAGTGAGTGGCAGGTTATTATTATTTCCGGACTCATCACGTATAAGGCTCTTTTACAACTGAACCAATAACCTGAATCAAAAGTATCACCATCGGCTATGAGGTTTACGAGCACCTGCATCTTTTGTACATTCTATTTCGAGTGTGGCAAGAAGCGTGCATACGACTTTTAGTGCTGTAGCGCTTGAATAAATTTGAGTACCAGCTGTTCTAACTTCTTTTTTTCGGATTATAAAAACCATTCAATCGGCGCCTAATTGAATTGAGCATAATATTTTGTCTTGCCAATAGTATTGTACCGTTAAATTAAGGTTTAACGGTGCATCTTATAAATCATTCAGTTTCCTTGGAAACCTTAAAGACTTTGAAATGAAGTAACTTTTAAGTTACGGGTTTTTAATTAATAGCTATTTTTGTATATCAAAAACTTCTCAAATTTCTTTTTGCACAACTAGTACGCCACATTTTCGTCAGAAATCTATTGGGGAAGTATAAACTTCGACGAATAATTATTCACTCTTCTTGCTAAATTTTAGGTTGTAGATATTTTCCGAGCACCTGCCATCAATTTATTTAGAAGAAATAAATCTTTTAAACGAAAATAGAGTTCTAAAACCCATGCTTAATTTTCTTAGTCATAACCTTTATTGATTTCAACCCGTTTTACCGTTGGGTTTTCAATGCCTTACAACTACTGGCGTGGTGAGGGATGTGAGGAATGTGTGTTTTAAGCTTCATTTTCCAAGGAAAGTACTCCCTGCTTACACGAAAATGCCTCGACTGAACTGAAATTTGAACCCGGGTACTCTCGGTTACGAGGCCATCAAACTAGCAGTACACCATAGAGAACACGAAATTATAAATTATGTACTCGTACTGTGCGTTTTCGCATATAAGTTCACACAAACAGCTTGCATTACACACTGGTAAGTCATGTGCATTGATAACTTCGGCCAGTGAAAAACTACTGTATTCTTTTGTATTCCAGAGTTACATGAAAAAATTTCATCGGAGTCCCCAAAATTTCTCTACTGGGTCTGTGTAAATTAATTTCTTACGAATGAGTTTTTAACGACACATTTTTTGGTACTGGATTTGACCA
>VOMN01012370.1:0-14052 GCA_014899125.1 Orchestia grillus
CTGCCCAGACTTACAGGGTAAATATATTGTACATAACACTGGAACGGATTGGGTGGTTACTTTTTAATAAGGATTTTTTGCCCGCATTTATGTTGGAGTGGAAGTATAACATCAACGTGTCTGCCCATACACAAGACTTCCTCTATGCAACGTACAAGAACCCTGCAACTATTTTTTAGGTCATGGAGTAGAGAAATGTCACAGCCGAGAAGTTGAATTGCAATCGCGTCAGAACTGCAATTGACGCTCTGATGAAATTGCTTTGATATGAGAACTTGCACGCCGTGGTCTTGGTGTTTCTTGATGGAAATTGATTGATAAACGTATTTCAAGGAAAAATAAACCAAGAAGTAATCCTTCTGATCATTCCAAGCAGGTACTACAGTTACAATTAACTTCAAAGCCAAATTGTCTCTGCCGGGTATAAATCAACTCTGAGGCAATGAAATTTATTGTGCCAAGCTGGAAAAAACTCTACGGAAGCGTATAACCCTATTTCGTCATTCATTTTGGTGATCCTCGAATATGAGTGTTTTTATAAGCAACACGTTAGCACCGCACACAACATCCTTGGCTCGGCTGTAGATGGTTAGTGTTCGTAGCAATTACAAGAAATTAGCCATAAATGCCACGTTTCATCACAGTCAAAACAGGAACTGCCTCGCGGTGGCAACGCTCCACAATGCGACACCGCGCAGCCTGGGGAGGCGAATCTGAGCTTTCTCAATTGCGATAATTTGTTCGATGAAGGTCGGACGCAGCGTTGTTTTGTGGTCCAGCGTATTCAGCCGCGGGCAAACTTCGCTTTGCATTTGTTTCCGGTGTCTCACTGTAGGCTGGCCGCGAGTCCATCAAGGCAGCCTTCAACAGCCCGCTTTATTCCTATTTTTTGTTTGAAACATGTGCTCTGAAAGCCACAAGGATTTCGCGAGTGTGACTATAAAGCAGCATAAGATTTTTGCGTTAATTCAGAGGGCAAAGAATATGCTCTATGTTTT
This sequence comes from Orchestia grillus, assembly GCA_014899125.1. NCBI lineage: Eukaryota > Metazoa > Arthropoda > Malacostraca > Amphipoda > Talitridae > Orchestia > Orchestia grillus. The sequence goes on from VOMN01012370.1 coordinate 999, forward strand.
TTTTATACAGCGCATTGCTATTAAATGCGATGATTATGACTAGAGATTTCTCTGAAGTGTAGATATTTCCAAAATGAATCTAATTTTTTGAAGCAGAAAATGTTAACTTTCAGATAACTGTAAACTCAACAGGAGCATATAGTAGTCACTAAAGTCTATTTTACATACAGGATTATCATATTTCACAGGCACATTTTTCTTCTCAGTTCATGAAAACGGCGGGGTTTACTGTGTCGCCCCAAGTAATATAAGTGCGTTGGCTGAAGTGTTTCCAGATTATCAAAAATTTCAACTTTTCAACAGTAGCCGATCGGGTCAAGGACGATGTAGATTTCACGAAAGAATAAACTTCGAATTTGGGTAGCTCTCATAAAGCGAGGCTTTAGAGTAACGTATGAATGAATATCGTTACCTATAACGTAAAAGTAATTTTTTTGCTATTTTTTCCTCTCATCCTACCACATACTAATACACAGTTGTTGTTTTCTTGGTTGGTTGGTCCATTTCTCTGTCACGCTCGTAAAGATTGAGATAGGAGGAAATTCCCACGTCCGCATTCCTAAACTAATGTCGAGACTGTCAGATGAGGTTCTCCGTATCAGTGATACTGAAAATCACATTACTTCATGTCAAAATTACCATGTCAATAAAATAATTAAACATCATTTGTCACGCCATTTTTGGCGGGGCGCGTCTACTAGTGATATATGATCTACATTGGGCTCACTGTACCTAAGGTTAAAATGTGATCAGCTTAGAGTTGATCATAATGCAACACAAACTAGTTGGCATCATTGAAGAATCCTAACCGTGAATCTTGTGTTACTGTGGTCACGGAAGCAAACTTGTGTATCAGTTTGCTCTTTACCTGGAAGGGTAACATTAAATCTAAGGTTACGTGAACGAGAGACCCTTAGTTTCAATTCCACAGGAAGTAAATGCAAGGCAAATTAGTACACGTTTAAATGAAAGTTCGAATAAAAAATATAAATGGGTTAAGTGCAGCAGGGGTATGGGGTGCGAGAAACCCGAGGTCACGGTTAAGCTACACGTCTGGGAAAGCGACGTGTTAAGAATTGTTCTCAAACAAATACCGCGACTAACACTTTTTCGTGGAAAGTTAACCTGGAACGGTATAATCTAGAATGTACATAATTGATACAGAAAGCTGTCATTATTTTTCTGAAGCCAAAATTTTGCTTGAAATTGGCCGAGTGCCAGGAAGCTGTATCACTGATACGCACGGCCCTACAGGAGCCAGATGTCGATGTCAGTTACCTCCCTTGCGCGAGGCTGATGCCCTGCCGCTGCTCCCAAGCTGCAGCTGCAACACGTACTTGTGTGGGAACAAGTTTGTATCAGTTTCTCTGCTCATTTTTTGGGGGACATTCGTGAGCAGTACAATTGATTACAAAATACTGATTTTTCAGACATTTTTCATGGCCAATGCTTGAATGGATTTCTAAGAGTACCTAAAAATTCTATTGTAATAAGTGATCTTAGAAGGAAACGCAAACTCTTGTCAATAAACTTGGAATATTTTTCAAATATTGCAAAGCGTTGGTTGTTAAAGGATGAATAATACCTTGACTTAGTCAACAACGTGCAGACTTCAACTTGGTTCTGGTGATGTATGATTGGGATCATTCATTAAAATATAGATTTTCATTCGGCATCAGATTCTTTTTAGTTTCAATCGGCTCAGGTTTTTCAAATCGGTAGGATAGTTATTATTGTATGTTTCATTTTGTATAAGTATGATTTTTCTGTCGACAGACTTTAGATGGAGCTACTGGCGTGCTGAAGTCGAAATGATATCAAGGTCACTGAGTTTGGACAGCCTTCATCCGGCGGCAATCCACTCTAATTTCATAATTTATGTCATGAAATTTCAAAAAAATATTAACCTCGCAGCCCCGTACGGAGTGGGCTAGATTTTTGTCATTCACTTTTCTCTGCCGTTGGTAGAAATTCTCCTTTGTTCTACAGGTGGAGGGGGAGTAGGAGGGTAGAGGGGGCTGTATGTAGGGGCCAGGAAGCGTCTCTCCTTGACATCTGGCGAAAATCTTACCTCACCCCAGAAATTATCATTGGAAAATCGGCAGAATTTTCAGCAGAGAGTTTCTGCACTAATATCTTTTTGTAATAATATTTAAAATTTCAATAACTTGCTCTCCACCTCACACTGCCCTGAATATCTTGAAGGTAACCAATGCATAGAGACGGTCCTTGCTTCCTTACTGCTCGTTCTTGTTACATCGGTTGTAGTTCCCTCCTCTCTGAGGTGGTCCATCGCTACTACACGTAATTCATATTACGTATGACCCTGTGTAATTTTCTGTAACAGGTATTGTATACCTGCTTCGTTGCACACGTCATTGTGTAGGCGCGTACTACGCTACTTTTGAAGAGTAGAAGTAAAAGCAACCTGAAAATTTGCCCTGAAATATGCTTTCGCGCAAGATTAGATTCCCTACATAAATCAAATTCAAGGCTTGTCCTTCCTCAACCGATTGCGTTGCCTGAAATGATACAATACATCAAATGAGCTGCTTATCACCCATGAATGACCTATTTATTACGACTTTTTATCACAAGACATAGAGAGTCCAATTTGACTCTAGATTCGCTTTCTCGTTACAGTGGTTTGCTTTAAGCTCACAGTTAGCTTCCGGTTTATATTACTGGTTTGCTCCCTGCTCCTATCCAGTCCTTTAACTCTACAGAGAGAATGAAAAAAATATCCCCTTGTACAAGTATACACAGCGAACCCATATTCGGCCAGGTACTCTCTAATACATAATAAACCTTGTAGCCGTCCCCTGAGGCGCTACGAAAGCATTGCTGTGTACGAGTTATTGCTCGTAAGCGGGAAGTACGCAGGCTGTACTACAGGTACCTGAGCTGGAAGAGCACCAGGCTAGCCCATGTCGGGGCCCCGCAGATGGGCGTGAAGGGGCCCTGGGGGCACTGGACCTCAGGCCTTCCTTCTTCGCAGGTGCCGCCTCCCGTCGTCGTCTCTGATCCCGAGAGGATAACGTCAAAATGGAGAGCTTGTCTGGCCACAATTACCATCATTCTTCAGAGCCATGTTGGTTTTGGATATTGTTTAAAGAGCAGTGGTGTCTAGTCTCACGTGGAGCATCGATTGATCTCCACCAACTTCCGGCGGTGGAGTAGATTGAGTGTTGAATGATGCCATTGCTGTACTGGCCTGGAGGTTAACCAGCGACCGTACCACTATGTATTTAATGTTGGAATGTTCTGGTATTAAACTTGTGTTTACCGTTTATTTTAACTTGTGAGCCAATGCTGTACAGCATGCTTTATACTGTTAAAATTCAATACAAAGCATGCTGAGATCCGTGTGTTAATGATATTGAGATGACAACTCATTTCCCACGTGCATGCCAGACGAAACTCACATTTCATGCTCGCACACGCGCTATCGGACGTGGAAGTTCCGTGTGCGAGCCACATGGCTAGCGAAGAAGATGATATCCACGCGCTGTCATAGCCTATTTTAGCCTGGCTTGTTGTCTCGGTAAAATTTATTCACTTTTATGCTCATGAAAGTTGGAGAATTCAGTTGACATGAACGTGCATCACGGCGCATGAGATGAGAAATTTACGGTTAGGAAGCGTTTCGATCCAGGCATTAATGGAGTTCCTCCAACGGAACCCACGCTATTATTTCAAAGTAGAATTTGGAGAACAAATTTTGTTGCATAGTGCTGCTCATATCTGCTTAGACCAACACGTCGTCAAAATCTCTTCACACGTTTCCTTACGATTTAAAAAAAAAATCCAAAACTTGGGTGTTTGAGGGTGGAAGAGCTCTCGAGTTTTCTTGTACCGTTTCTTAGAAGCTGTTTGCTAAATTCCAGTCAAAGCGACGACATTTCAAAGCAAGTGAGTTTCTCTTCAGTTCTCAAGATATTCCAGCGAGCGTTTGGGCTACAGTGCGTCCCTATACCTCACGCCAGCGCTCCATTTCATCGTCGGGTCGCTGCTGCCGTCGAGTCGTGATGAGCTGTGTTTCAGGCCGCCATATTCGTTGAGCTGCTCCTTATCTTTTTATGGATCTGACCAGGCCGGAGGCAGTCACGACGCCCCAAACCAGAGCATCGAGTGAGCCTCCAAAACTGAAAATTTATTCGCGATCTCTCGGTTTGCCCGACGCTGCCTGCAGGCGGGGCCGCTATCTTAGACATCGGTGTTTACATAACGCTTTTGCTTGTTGGCCACACGCCCGCTAGGGCGCGGGTTGTCCACTTTACTGTTCACAAGAGCTCGGGAAGGATGAGTTCACTCTAAATTTTGAGCATTGAATGGGAGAAATTCAAGCTTATAAGAGACTGTACATTATTTCGAGTTCGTGGGACATAATTGTTTTCACTGAACGGAACATTGTTCGACAAATTTAGAGATTTTGTGTCACTATGCAGGTTTTTCCTGTATCCCACTTGACGTGCGAACTTCTTCTGTCCATCGAGTTTCTCGGTTACTGATGCGTTGAATTTGGGTTTAAGGAAAGTCGTTTGCCATTAACTTCATTCTGGACTATTCTGAATGTATGTCCCCTCAGAGGTATAGGATGGGCAATACGGTTAGGTTTGTTTATCGTATGCTTTGAGGACCAGCGTCCCCAGGGTGTCAATGTTGGGTTACCTCAGCTTTAGATAGGCCTTCGGAACTTCTATCATTCATTCCCACTTAGCATCTTTGAATTTTCACACCTTCTTAGGAATATCTTCTTCGTCTTTTCTTTTTCTCCATTCTTAACTTGCTGTTCCTATTTGCAGAGGATTATGGGCATAGATTCCCTGTTCACTTCAGTCTGTAACGAAAGGTCCTTATCTTTCGCTCTTTGAATAATTTCTCATGTGGGTAGAAAGTCTTAAGCTAACGAATAATCTAATCCTACCTGAGTGTATATCAATATCAAAATAATATATTGAAACCATTGTTGCGATCGACTGCTATTATTTACATGGAATGTTGATTAGAATATCGTCATTAGACTGAAAGATATTGGAAACAATCCTTCTAATATTCATACTGATTAATTAATTTCTACGGTTACGAGTCAACTGAGCCCATTTTTCAAATAAAAATTAACATTTTTGAAGATAAAAATTAGCTTTTTTCAAATTCCCGTTCAAGAAAAAAATATTACGTCAATAAATGCATGCAAGGGAAAAGTTATCTCACAATCAGTTTGTTGGTAAGTTTTGCCGATGCCAAAAATTTTATGTTTCTTCATTTTGTTTCTCACCTGGAAACAACATAACGCTTTTTTAAAATAACAGAGAAAGAAAGCCAATGAATTTTTGCTCAATATTCGCCATCTATTTTAGATTAAGCATTCTATATCGAGCCTTACAGCAATAAATTAGATCAACGTAAACTCTATTTTTTTACATTTAATTCTCTTTATTTTACAAAGTTTGAATTATTTTGCTAGGCGAAATTTTTTATTCCAAGGTCTGCGACTCTTGCTCTTTAGTGTCAAACCTCATAAAATATCCACAGTACGTCGACTGGAAAAGCAAAACACGCTCGACTGAAAGATTTAAGTTAGTTTCCGATATCTCACAGTCGTCTCGAGTTCATGCACGAGTGTCGGGAACATTCACTCGAATGACAATTGAGAAAATGAACTCTACACAACTTTTCCTGAAAATTGTGGTCAGTGCTGATAAGTTTACGATTGTGAAGTCTCTTATTCGTCCCCAGGCACATGTCGCGCTCAGGTGCCCTGTGGTCAGAGCCTGTGCTTTACGATAGGCAGCACCGCCCCCTTTTTCCAGACCTCAGTCGTGCCAGTAACTGCTCTGCCAAGAATAGTTACACCCAATAGCAGTGCGCCTCGTGAGCATGATTACTTTAGCCCTAAAAGAATTATAGTTACAATGTTGAACGTTTTTTCCATTTTCAGCTTGTTTTTCGTGCAAAGCGAAATGCAGTGGTATCGTATCAATATCCATCGGAGAGTTTCTCGCTCAAAGCTGCAGTTTTGTCTCGAAAACTAATTTGAGCGTTAGAGGGGCGAGAAAAGAAATATGTTTTACTGAATTTTTCACGTTCAGGAATCGACGTAATTCGATGCTTGCATTGTTATCTGAGTCGCAAGACTTATGCGCGTCTGTGTGGTGCACTGTGCGCGGCTGTGTGGTGCACTGTGCGAAAGGAAACACGCCGGGCACAGCACAGTTCGCTTCACAATGTTGCCGCTGCTGACGTCACAGGTGCTCAACGCAGCCGTTATAGAGGCCCCTCCGAGCTTAGGTTCTATTTACCTTTACCATGTGTAGGATGTTTTCGGAGTGCGAGAATTATGCGGCGGCGAATTAGCACGATACTTCAATAACGTGCTCACTAGTGCGCTGTGCCTCGTACCGTGCTCGTACATAAACGTTTTGTCGTAGTGAACGATTTCTGCTTCATAAAGTTCAAATATCAGTATTTCACTGAGCTCCATGGATATCTGAATCTAAGTAGGTCGATTCAGTTAGTAGTTCGGGAATTTTTGACAAACCCTAAGCACGACAATGACATGCTGCAGGAACATTTGTACGAATAAAACGTTCAAATCTTAAACCTCCGAAAGTTCTTCATCAATTTCGTAGAATTTTGACACGTCGTCGCATTCAAATAAGCACGTGTCTTTATATATACAATATATACATGCTTTTGAAAAGCTTTTTTATGTATGCTGTTAAAAGAAACTCTTTTTGAAAGACACCACTATTTATTGGAGGTAAAAGCAGCAAACCTTGTCGGAACGACAATATCGTACACCCATAAGCATTGTGGAATTAAACGTATTAGGAATCTACGTCTTTTCTATCTTTTCTATTTAAGTAAAAGAAGCCAGAGCACACGTGGTGGGTACAGCCGTTAACTTACACCATTATGTAGACCCTGTAAAATAATGCGTAACGTCATTTGTTATCCATCTTAACATAGTTATTCCTGATTTATATAGTGATTATCTCTTGTTTTAATATTTCTATTACTAGTAGACTCATTTTTGATGCAGTCAATACTCGCTTTTGATGCAGTCGATACTCATTTTTCATCCCGGTAAATGTTTGTCACTTAGCAGATCTTAGTTCCCGTGTGAATATGGCATGACTCTCAATGACGTACATCGCGGGTTTACCCATTCGAGTAACCAGTTTTATGTCAACAATAAATGCACTTTTTCTTTCAAAGCATTTTCTTTCTCAATGGAAAAGTGTTAGTTTCAAACGTTTGAATGCCAATGTGTTTGTATCTTCAGTCAGTGAAGATTCCTTCTGAATTCAGAATACGCGCTATCGTGTTAGTATGTTCCCGACTTGGGAAAAATTTATAATCGAGCAGTTGAAGTTTTTTTTCTGCATAGTGTGTTCCCCGATCGGTTAGAATGAGTTTTCTACATCCTTGATGTGACAGGAGTTGTTTATCCAGGCGAATGTAACTATTCTTTCATACCAATTTGTATAAGTTTCTGGAAAATGTCACAAATTTTGCGTTCTACCTGTATTCTTTTGGCTTTGATGTTCACAATATATTACTAGATTTAAATTTTCTTGCATGAGCTTTTTTCGTTCCATTTTGGGAACTTGGGCATTTTTTTAAACAAACAAACGTATTGCTTTTATGGTTCATAATATTTTCTTAAATTAAAGGAAACTGAACTTATGTTTAGTGTGCATGTGAATGTATTCTGTTATTAACAGATTCTTCTGTTAAGTTTACTGGCTTGTCGAAGTTTCGTTGAAGTTTTGATATTTTCAAACGAAGCTAACGGCAACTCCCCAATGCAAGTACTTGAACGTTTCTGTTCAGTTGGAACACGTTTTTAAATATTTCAAGATTTTCGCCTACGTTCACGCTGATAATTTTAAAAACATCTGGCCATCCATAGATTATTCTTTTATCTACGTGGCATTCAGGTAAGAAATAGTTTATTTTCGAAAGTAAATTGTGTTAGTCTGAAACGACCGCCCACCCCTGGTGCGCCGAGTACCTGTTAGTGGCTGCCTGCCTCTCCAGGCTTCGAAAATTTAGCATCTTAAGAACTGCCACGACGGGGGAACAGTTTGTTCCTAAGCTTATCCTGCAAAGAATACTTAAAGTACAGACTGGGATGTGGGTTACCAACCATCAGCGGGTCCTCTTCCTATATATAGTCTATAGCAACCAGAAGAAAAACAAGAGCGAATGTTACAGGTCGAACTTCGAAATGAAAATTGAAAAGGAAGAAAATATTACGACTTGAAAGTGAAATTAGAACAGGTTTGTTAACTCCGTGAATAACATTACGGTGAGAAGTTTTCAAAGCAAGTAAATTTGGAAGAACATCTCCCTTAAATGAAACAATATAGTGTGTAATGGGGCTGAATTCTACTCCTCGTCATGTTACATCCATAATCATTCGATATTCCAAAATCCTAACCAACAATTGGGCGAATTTGTCTCACCGAGCGAGTTTTAAGACGGACAGACGGCTTATAATGAGTACCATTATCTTTTCAGCATTCACCGTTCTTCGGTGTTCTTCAGTTCATTAGTTCTTCTTGACCATTAGTTTGGGGCCCGTTTGAACCTAGCCGGGGCTCTGTTAACCGCCTTTGTGCCGTGAGCGCCGCTCACCAGCCTAGGCTGTACTGTACACGAAGCGATCTTAGCTGGTCTGCTGCAGCTAATCTCCATTGTTTTGAGGCGGCTCACCGCGAGCGTTTATGAACGAGTATCACAAGTGGAACGGATGTTGGTATCGCCGCTCTATCGCCGTCTTCCGCTTTCTCTCTACTTGCATTTCGGGGCATAGTTACGCGTTCGCAATCTGAATGTTGCCCTTGACGATGCTACTCGGAGTATTTCGTCGCAGAGTTAGCACCTTATCGTAGTAATCTGATGTCATTGACACGCGTAGTTTTTGTTGAGAATGTATGTACGTTATCGTATCGTACTTTATATTTAATACCGAGTTTCGCTTTTCAATCGCATCAGTGGTTGACTCAAACAGGGGGTTTTAATCAGAGCATAAGCACTCTAGGTGGCTGATGGAGGCAATTTGTGTACTGTGTCAGAGGTATTTGTGATTGGCCTGATGCAAACGGCCGTCTCATCGGTCGGTTGTTGCGAGGGTCAGCTGTATATCGTTTTGATTTCTTCTGCATATTTTCAAACAACCTGCATTTTTAGTTTTCATCGAATTCAATAGTTATGCTTTTACCTAAGTTGACAACTCATTGTGTACGTGACTTCATTTGTTATTTTTAAAAATTTCTGACCGAAAAAGGTAGTTTGGAGTCTATTGGAAGCCTTTTTGATTCACGGAAGGATTTTGAAACGAATTTTGGAATGAATAAACAGTCAAACGATTATGTTTTTTATTCCAGATGATCTCTCTGAGGAAGACGGCAATGGATCTGTTGATATCTAGTCAAGATTGACCTCCACAACTGGTAATTACTGGACATCGTAAGCAGTGGAGTGCCGCCAGGTGGCTTCCGTTCAGTATAGGACAAACCTATTTCCCCTGCAAATTAATACGAGTTATAACGTCGCTCTGTTTGTGCACGGACGGCCGTAGTACTCAGTACGGTCGTCGTGATGCTCAAGTGGACGCTGCGTTCATCCTCAAATGGCAACGGACGTCGGACGTCCGCCCGCGGCAGCTCCCGAGGCGTCATAGACCCAGACGCGCGATATGCGGCCAGCGTAGCTCGACTCCGGGATTCCAACAAATGCTGGTCCGAGACCCAGGTAGGAAGAAAATTTTACCAGCTGATGTTAATATTTTTAATGAATTAACCAATGGTACAATTAACGAATTCAATGCCGCCGTAACTAATGCAAAACACAATGCTTGAGCGTTAGCTGCTACATGACGCACAGGGGAGTCTGTGTGTATTTTGCTACTTTCAGCTCAATTCCAATTTAACTGTTTAGTTACTATTATTAGCCCTTGTTTCTGATGTACATGTTAATTTTTTTAGTTGATTTTGTATATTTTACATGGGCTACCACTTTGTAGAACTACTACAATAATGAAAATTACAATTTAAAAGCTTGTTAACAAGAACAATTATTGTGGTATGGAACAACGAAACTAACTTTCATGGCAGTAACAGATGTGTAAGACAGTTATTTGCAAAACAATTGAACCCACTCAATCAATGCTTCTTGGCCCTTGTAATGCTTCAGAGTACTATTTATTGTGCTGTAAAGAAACATGTATTGTTACTCAAATCCAATTTCATTTCCAGGTAAAAGTTGCTCAAGTGAAGTCTACCCTCAAACTAACCAAAGAAAATGAATCAGAAAAACAAATAGAAGAAAACTTTGACTCCTTGGAATACAGCAGTAACTATTCTAGTTCTAAGACATCTCGATCTTCGGTCAAGTCCAGTAAATCTTCATCGGCAGATTCAAAAGAAGAAAGAAAGAGGAAAAAACTGTCAAAAAGTGTCAGGTATGGCTAATTATAAGTACTTGTTCATTCTAAGTTAATGATTAATTAATTCATTGGTGAGGCACATTACCATTTTACCACAATTTTGTTACAGGTTTGTTGCTCACGAATATGCTTCTTACTTTTGCACTTTCATCATAGCTTCATCATCTTTACTGATGGTCACTAGGAAACAATTCCAGCACATTAAAGATTCCTGATGTTTAGAATCGTTGTTTTATAAGTCATAGTACGAATTTATCATTTTACTTAAATGCAGACGTGGGCAGTAGCGCGCTACATTTTCAGGAGCGGTAGCGGTAGCGGCGCTACAATCTAGTGGGTGTAGCGGTAGCGGTAGCGCCCGCTACATATTTAAGTAGCGATACGAGGTTTTGTCGCTACAGCGCTACCGCTACATTTTTAGACAAAGCCTTTAGATTTTACTTAATAGTATTAAATATTATTTAAAAACCAGCATGATACATACATAATATAAATTACAGAATAAAACTGTACGAAAGATTTCGGTGTAATGTTGTCAACCTCAGCCTGTTACTAGTGTCAACATGTTAGTTGTTAGCCAGAAATGGGCAGTAGCGCGCTACATGTAGCGGTAGCGGTAGCGGCGCTACAATCTAGTGGGTGTAGCGGTAGCGGTTGCGCCCGCTACATTTAGAGCATGTAGCGGTAGCTGTAGCGGCCGCTACATTTCAAAGTAGCGCTGCCCAGCTCTGCTTAAATGCGATTTCGCCTTTGAAAGTCCGTATTATATATAACTTATGTTTTTTTTAATGTTACAAATAAAGTTGCGTTCATGTATTGTAATTGAATGACTTGATTTAAAAGCTGTTAAATAATGCGTATATTTTATTAGATAGAATATTTTTACATTAATTAAAAAAATAATTGACTATTGTCTTAGATTTTTTCCATTTGTGGTTGGAACATTTTGTGCAGACGTTCGCGCAATCACGCTAATTACACACGTTTCATTACGGTTCATATTTCAGTCTTATAAACTCAATGAAATATATCCATTCTTGATAACCTAAATTTTATCAAGCGGAGTAAAGTGATAAATAAACGGCGAGCGCAGAGATTTGTTTTAAAAATTAGCTGTAATTACACATTAATTGGTCATTGAGTTAATGAATTACCTCAACGAACGCTATGGCCCAGAGTAATGCATCCATAACCTGTAGTCCAAGACTTTTTTAAGGCTATAAATATTAATTTTGCGTTAATGAAAATAGTGTAAAAATAAGAAGCGAATGATTTCCTACAGTTTTATTTGTATTTATAAAGGTTGCAGCAGACGGCGAGTTTGTAGTTTACTTCTAAAAGAATTGGTATGAATGTTTTTGAACTTAATGCAAGTATAAATTGTTGAGAAAAGTTCCAGAGTAACAAGAATTGATAAGTTTTAAAAGGTAAAGGGTATAAATGTTCGCAATATTTTCGTAGTTAAAAAACTATGATTAAGTCATTATGAATAATATTGAACATATCTGTGTTTGTCATGTGGGTAATAGATCGACAAAAATTGAAATAAAGTTCTCTTTTACGAATTGAATATTGTCGTTGGCGGTAGCTTTTTTTTACGGTAGTCAAATTTTGATGACCGCAGAATTGCATCGCGTTGTGTTCAGAATACAAAGCATGAATGCAGAAGTTAAAGCGTAAAACATAAATTTCGTTTTCCGATGTTAAGATTGGCTAACAGTTGAAAGATTGAATTCAATCCAAAATTCAGCAATCGAAAATTGCGAGGCAACTCAATCTTTGGCCAAAGAAATACTTTTTTCAAACGCAGTATTTATTGTTGCGCATTGACAGGACTTTCAGATTATATCAAACAATTATTTTGAAATTTTAATATTCGTAAAGGATTAATTATTTTATAATTTAACCTATCACGGAAACAAAAAAGCAGTTTCATAAAATATTTGTTCATTAATCTACGTTTGGTCATCATCTACGTTAATTTTAACTTTCTTCGTTCGCGCAGTAATAGTTACTTCCTAAGTGCTTCGGATATTCACATTGAAACTCATGCATTCATTTTATTCATTAAATTCTAAAAATACTAAGAAGTTAATGAGGAGACCTGCGTCCCAGGTGCGCCACGCTGGACCCGCTCGGCCTGTTCTCCGGCGCCGCCTCCGACAGCGACACCGGCAGCGTGTACATGCAGCTCCCGCGCACTCCAGTCGCCCTTCTGCAGCAGGTCCCTTGGCCTACCTGTTCAGTATTTTTTTCTAGACTCATGTTCATAAAGCATTAATTGTTCTATGCTGAAATTTGGAAAAGTATAATGTCATTTTTATGAGGCTCGTGTAATTATTTTCCAAAAATGACACATTCGCTAACAGATCCAATTTCTTACATAGCTGGGAGGACCAAATGTTCATTTTTATTCGCGTAAAATAGCCCACGTCATTCACATGTGAGCGACGCAGTACTGTTGAAAATACAGTTGTCGTTCATGCATGATTCATTGTTAGCGAAAGTGTCAACTTAATTCCCGTGCTTGAGAAAAGCTTAATTTTTGTTTTCTTTATTTCACGACTGCAGTGCATGCCGAGTACCGGACACGAA
>VOMN01012373.1:0-12635 GCA_014899125.1 Orchestia grillus
GCATAAACTGCGCAGATGCTGCCCCGAAGTTTAATTGGGTATGAACGAAAGGGAAAGAATTAAGAATATTGTAGATTATTTGTAAGTCCAATATTCTTATTCTGGATTATAGGTTTAAAATCTATTAATAGTAAGACAATTATCTTGAGTTTGATGTTTACAGTCTCACATCCTCGATCTCGAAGACTATTTCACAGCGATCATTCCGTCTCTGAGGCTGGTGGCTGCCTAGCGTCGAGCTGAGGACTGCCCAGCGCCTCAGAGGACCACTTCTCAAGGGCTGCTTTATCTAAAGTTTGTTTAAATAAATTTTCCTGAAATTTTCACGGGTCCTGCTAGTAGAATATTATAAAGACTTCATTTTTTCCACCAGCCAAATCAACGCATTGAAATGTTCGTATTATCATAAGTCGAATTATTGCTTCTACATGATATATGCTATTAAATGCTATCTATAGGCACACTATTAAAAAGGTTATACTCAAGCAGCTCCAGTTCACAAAGAATAAACCTCAAATTATTGAAATATACTCTTTATTCAAGGAAGTAAGCATGGCAAAGAAGTTATGCAAAGTAAAAATTGAACAAAAATGTCAGACCGTTGGCCCAAAATTAGTCAACGTTAGCAAAAACAAGGCCAATTTTAGGTCAAACGACTCGGTACAAATATAACATGAAAGCTCACATCTTGACGCATCTAGACATCTATGACGCATCTAGACGCATCGTATCTGTGAGAGACTCATCTAGATATCGTCGGGACATTATTGTTAAATATCCATCAATATTCTGCACATTTGCAGTCGCAACGAAGACTGAAAATGGATTCCCGTCGTGATTCATTGAGTCAATACTAATACCATCCATGAAGGGGCCATCGAGTACGAAATAAAATCATTGCACAGTGCAAAACATTTCATGATCTCGCCACAAAAGACGGGAGGCATCTTCGCGGCTCCATTTCCACTGCCCACGATAGTGACCCATAAAACAACAAAGCTCATTTAGGGACTCCACTCAAGTTAATTTCAAAGAGCAGCATCGTTTTATTTGTGCCGTAACTCGTGAGCCAGCGCGTGCTCGAAGAAGACAACGTCTAAGGGGACCTTCACACGACCAGTCAGTGTCTGAAGACAGTATCGGCTGACGCCCAAATTTGAAGATCGAGTGCTAAGTTTGCTCTCAATTCGAGAGTCAGGTCGGAAGTCAAGGGGCTGTATTTGACTCCAGCCTGAATCCAGAATAGTGAGCAAAGTTAGTACTCGATGCCCATATTTGGGAGGCTTCCGATACCGTCTTGAGACACTGACTGATCGCGTGAAGAGCTTAAGTCGTCGAGTCCTGAAATGGTTAGCTCAACGTCCGAGGCGATGCTGAACTAGCCTTCTCCTCGTGGCATGGGTGAGAAAACTCGAGACAAAAACTCCCTAATTTGAAGAAAATATGAACTCTCTCATAAAAAAAAAACAGAAAAAACACGCCATGCAAGGACGCTTCAACTGCGCCACCCAACACGGGGGTCTTTTTTAAACAATTCCTACACCAAAATATAGCTGAAACTGGAACGCTGTCAGACGAGAGGAATGAGCTGGACGAGGCGTACCTGGACCAGACGCTCGTGCAGGCGTGCGCGCCAGACGACGCTGACACGGACATCACGACTGGCGTGCAGCGCACGAGAGGGGGCCTGTATTAGGGCACGGTGGTGACGGCTGCCACAGCAACGCGTCACACGGACGGACAGCCCGTGCCCCACGGTGATGAGTGCGTTAAAAACACCGTGTATCACAAATGCATTTAAAAATACCGCGTAGCACAAGTGCATTAGGGACGCCGTGTAGCACAAGTACGTTAGAGACGCCGCGTAGCACAAGTGCATCGGTGAAGCAAATGTGTACTGGTAGGAGGAACTTATATAGGGATGAAAGTGTTCCCATGGGACAAAAGGTGCATCGGTGTGTTGCGCGAACACGGGCGCTGTATTGAAGCCCTTGCAATGCAACACCTCGGTGCGAGCACTGCGGTGCAACACTTGTGTGCACAGCAATGCAACACAGCAGCGCAGCCCTCGAGGTAACGAAGTGGCTCGACAGCGCTGCGTTGTAAAGCGCATAAATCAGGAATCAGTTCACGCAAACTGCTTCATTTCGACAGAGAATGCAAGGTCAAGCGTCGCTTCAGCGAGACACATGCTTTGTTCCGCATAAAATACGACCAGTTTCCCCAGTCACCGTTCCTTCTGGTGAGGAAATTTTACGGGGTTAAAATGAGTCGCAGCCTCGCAGCCAACATATGCTAACTGTGAAGGCCTCATCTCCGTTTGCCATAGAAACGACAAACTTTATGCGCAGTAAATTACCCGTTCAACTTTCTAGCATTCCGAATCAACAATTAGAGAGCGATTTCACTTGTGTGGAACTATTGCAATAATGACGCAGGGAGATGAGCCATAAAATTCGGTCAATGTTCTCGTACGTGTACAGAAATGACAAACGTAAACTTAAAAAAACCTACGAGAGGACGATAAATTACTACATGTTAAATATCATCTAAACTTAGTTCTTACACTGTAACTTGTGGAGACATCATCGTTATCGCAAAGAAAGTCCGTTAGAACAAAGCTGCACGATTTGCAGGGCAAATCGCCAGCATCGCATAAAATTGAAGTCGGTGCATTCAGAACCCTACGTTTCGGTCGCAGGGAAGAAGTATAGGCAAAAATTCACTAGGTAGAAATTCGCTAAGGTCGGAGTAAGAACCTTCGATCGTATTACGGTGGAATAAGAACAGACATCGTAATTGATACATAAGTGCGCCTCATTCCTTCACTATTAGTAGCAGCATCAGTAGTGAGAGGTATAGATTGTAGCGCTTCAGTAACTCGGACTATCTCGTGCAGAAAGAGAAGGGATCATTCAGTACGGACTGCAGAGAACTGGCAATATATGCACAAGGTTTGTTCAAACGTATGCAAACAAAAATTTAAAAAATAAGATGAAGAAGAAGAAGAAAATACAAAAAAGAAATGATGAAGAAGGTGTGAAAACTGAAAGAAGCAAATTGGGCACGAAAGATAGAATTCCCGAAGGGCGATCTAAAGCTGAAGTAACTTAATGGTCGCCAGTCTCCGTAGCATAGGATGGACCGACCGCCCCATGAGGAGCATTTCTTCATTAAATGAGGTAATGCGAAGAGAAGGACCCGTGTGAGTGGCGGCGTGCTCCCACACCAAACGAGTTAAGAACTTGACTCCATGAATTAAGAGAGTCGACTCGTTAATCTAAGCACAAGCTTTGATGGCTAATTGCTTAAAACATGTAAATAACGAACAAGTTCTGGACAAAAATTCATTGTAAAAAATAAATACAAACTAGTAGCACCAGGCTTCACATTGTTACTAGATTTGGTGAAGGACAAAGCACTTCTTGTCCCTGAGATGTTCTATGGCTTTGTAGCCCCTGGCCAACCGTCAGTGCAAGGGGAGAATTTTAAAGACTTCTCTATTAACAAACAGGAGAGTGGGGAAAGCCGTTGGCAAGCTGATCATATTTATTGACTAAGGCAATTAGGGTATTAAAAAAATAAAACTTGAGTTAAAAATGAATGTTTCGACCATATAGGTCAGTCCGAAATCTGGAACAAATATTAATGAAAATATGATTAGCTTGCAAGCAGCTTTCCTCGCTCTCTTGTGTATTACAAAACTTTGCAAAAGGTAAAACATTAATATTACTTATTCTTCAATAACATTGCCCTGACATGATTAACTGTTGAAGCGCAGCATGAAACAAGTACTTGCCTCGATTGACACNCACAGACGTCGGTATACAGGGTGATTTACAATTAAGTGTTGATATTTTCAGACATCGACTAATTAAGTATAGACCGTCGCTACCTGACCATGGTCTCATTTCAAAAGGAATTTGTATGGTTAATTGCACGTTTAAAAAAATAAGTTAAAATTAATTTCAAAAAGAGAAGATGAAATACGAACAACGAACTTAAATTAAAGGCTCTAG
Source organism: Orchestia grillus (assembly GCA_014899125.1). NCBI lineage: Eukaryota > Metazoa > Arthropoda > Malacostraca > Amphipoda > Talitridae > Orchestia > Orchestia grillus. The sequence goes on from VOMN01012373.1 coordinate 4,020, forward strand.
AAGCCACACAGAAATTATCGTACACTTTCGGCGAGCCATGGTCAAGACGCTCCGGTCAATGCTTGATGAGAAATCAATATTTGAAAATCTCGACACTTATTTGTGAATCACCCTTTCCATACCGGAGTTTATTCACGAGCTCGCATGATTGTTCATGAGAGTTTCAATATACATTTTGGAGAGATGGTAAGAAAATTTAGTTCATGCCATCTTGAAATTAGAGGTCCTGCACTTTTGACTACGTCAAGCGCTTCAACGAGCATGTGGCTAGTAGGTCATGAAGCAAAGAAACCTAAATTGACTTTCATAAGAAAGTATACCGAAATGTACGGGTAATTGCAGGCCGTTCAATGATGCAGGTGTTTGACCCCGAAAAGATGTTTCCTTGTTAGAAAGCACTGACCAATTTTTGAACAAAACTGCTCCACTTGGAGGACACGCAGTTCAGAGTTCGAATAATCGCTGAGGCACAGTTTACTAGGCAATCATAGTCGTAATAAATGTTTAATGAATCATAAATGAAAATTGAATCAAAGCTCATTTGAATAACCTGAGACACCAAAGTCATCTACTCGTTATAATTGAGCTGAAATATAAACCTTGCTTTTAGTATAGAATCATCAGAGAATTTAAGAATTTAACCCTGACTGATTAACAGAGAGTTCACTACTTACCAGCATCTCAAAACGCCCTGAATATCAGAACCTTTGCGAGGGACGATGAGTTCCTATGCTTCAGCGTGCCATGCTATGTTCTAAAACAACAGCCTCTGATGACATGGACCAGATGATGAAGCCCTCTTTACAAGAAAACATAGGCACCGTTCATATCGACAGAAAAAGACACTTTTCACGTAAAAATGGAGGGCACATTCTACACAACAAACCGCGGCACACACTTCAGACAAAATCACGCAGCACAGCTCATGCGAATATTAAGCGACTCCACGCACAATGCTGAATTTCCAACTTGGATCTCAATAAAACGTGGCGGTACTCACAGGGAGCGTACAGCGGGCACCGGCGTAGGGCGGCACGCAGGCAACCCGCACGCCGTAGATGATGGAGGCGGCGTGCGTCATGACGCGACGCTGGGTCTGCCACGCCTGCCCCGCCACCACCGACAGCCGTGATGCGTGACGGGCTACCAGCGTCCCTGCGCGGTCTGGTGGGCGGTGAGGCTTAGTGTTGGATCACGAGGAGGTTCACATGTGTTAAGGGAGTATTTTTAGACAAACTAATATGTCGCTAAAGCCAAATCTAAAACCTTATCCTAAGTGAGTAAACAAATCTGTCGCCACGCATCGTGTGGGTTGTAAGTTGCTGAGCTTCACGCACTTGTTTGCTGCTGGGGCGTTGTGGAATGGGGCATGAAGTAATGCGAGGGTGCTGGGAACTAGTGCTTGTTGGAATTGGGTAAGGAGATTCACGAATAAGTGCCATGAAATGTGGGTTTTGGGTCTTTTTTTCCACATGAAACTCACCCCAGAATGATAAATTTTTAAAGATTTCTCACACGTAACAAGAAATCACGTCATTAAAAAAAGCTTTTCCGATGACGATTTGGATGAAAACAAATCGAACCCAATGTCGCTAAATGAATTCAAAATCACAGAACAAAATTATGAGATGATTGAGGAAGCACGAGTTCAATATTTGTGTGTTAAATTCAATGAATAGGGCATGAATTCAAAAATGCACCAGAAGAGAACTTTGTATTCGCTCTAAGCCAAGAGTTGAGCCTTTGTGATGCATTACTTCAGGCAATAATCCATAAAAGCCTTAGGGCGTTGGAGTGCTTACTGCCCAAAATACTTGGACTGTCAAAGAGTTTACCGCCAAAACACTGGAGCGCGTTGCAGAGCTGACCACGAAAATAGGGTTAACACGTTGACTTTGATTCTCCACACAAGTAAATTTACATGCCGACAAATATCTCTTCTGTGAATTTAAAAATGAAGGATTTTGGTTTCACAAATTTGGTTACTCTATTAATTTTCTTTCTAATCAGAACTAGCTTATTCGATTGATGAACACAAATTTGAAGAAAACTCGACAATTTGTATTTATACATCATAGTGCTTTGGTTACATTAGGTTAGATGATCGCGGGTACCATATATGACCCACTTCGGAGGCAACGTTTTAAAGCATGAGAAGGTTAATTGCTCAGGCGCTTGGGGCGCCAGAGGACTATACATATATAAGAGGAGCTACGCACCGGCGGACAGCGGCGGCTGTGGGGAGCTGAACAGGAGGCCCGTGACGTCATGCCACGCCTCGACGATGATCCGGAAGCTCACCTGCGGTCAGATACGGAGTGACGGTCACCGAATTGCTCTTTTTAACAAGAATGGCGTCAGTGAGCAGATCATTTGGGTCACTGACTGCTACAAATGTATACCTTGATGTAGAGGGCTGCCCTAGACTTTCGAGTTGATCAGATGTGGGTCACTGATTGAACATAAATGTCACTTCGTTAAAGCGGTATCAGAAAATTGCGTTTCTTATTCTTTTTAAAAGTCAGGAGAAATAGTAGGTCAATGGATAAAAAGCAAAAGTCCTCTCGTGTAGTTTGTCACAAATTTTGCGGTACTTCTTCACTATCTACACTAACCAATAGCAAAGTAGAACTGGCATTTGATTTTAAAAGCTCAATGCAGAGACGAGCGTGGACACAGCCCAAGAATGCTGCTGTAATCATACGAAACCGCGCACGATCACCGTCAGCACTAAAACTTGTTTCACGAGCCCTCCATTGACGGCGAGAAAAGAACTTTGTTCTAAAGCCATGCTTCTCTGAACTGAAATTATCCCCAGGAAAAACCGATGCTAACAGAAACTAGTGGCGATTTCAGTGGGTAAGTAGCGAGAAGAATCTACGCACACTAAATGCAAGATTGTAAGGACCGCAAGAAATGGTCAATTGGAGGGTGATCGCTGATGACAAACTCTAGTAACCTCAAATTAACTGCTCGTCCGTACAAATGCCCCCGAGACTATCTAAGATTACTTATCGTACACATTTTTACTAGTTTCAGTTTTATTAATTTTTATAAATAACGCTCGTCCGTTTTTTCAGTATATTCCAAAAACCTTAACGGATTTTAATGTTTCCCTGGTGTTTGCCTTGTCACATCAGTTTGTTTTCGCATTTTCTTCCTGTATCTGACAATACCTAACCTAACCTAAACAGCAATTGAAGGTTCTCTACATGTATAACACTTCGGGTTCTAATCAGGCCAAAACGCCTCATAGTTACCCGTAACTCATTCAATTTCTCAGCACCGCCAGTCGGTACACCTCCAATCGACTGACACGTGCCATTCAACTCTCCTTCAGTCATGTCGAGACACAATCCATTACTACGTCCAACAGACATGAGAATATCCCACGCTCCTGCCTCCGAAGTTCATGTATGCTGAGTAGCAGCCGGTCTGGCTGCTTCCATTGTCAGAATACTCTTCAGTACATTCAGTAAATTGCCGTTCTATACCGATTCGATGCTTTTTTTACAACGTACTCTGATCAACTCGGTCGTGAGCCTCATTTTAATTAGACATAAGGTCACACTGCCTCGTTAGGTACTTCGGTATATGAGTAACACTTGCTCATTAACAAATGCACAGAAGAAGAAGCCATCTTTCTAACTAATTCAGCACTTTTGCTAACTGTAGCGAAGTATGCCATCACTGACAACCACAGCTGCAGAAGTTCAAGGTATGGCAGCATCTAGTCACAAAATACCGTTAATAACCATAACTATCCTTGAGGTATAGCTCGTCACACTCTCAGAAATTAAATCCTACTTGAAATGTTTCGGTTACGAGTGCTAGATTCCATCAGACAACAGCAGAGCTCTGAGATGAGTTCGCTGGCGTTGGTCAATTAGAAAGGTTAACTAGGAAAATTACGGTTGTCAATTTTAGTTAATCGTCAACTATCACGCGTAAATTTTCCTGAAGTAGAAATAAATAAATGTATTCTCTGAACAAACGTATAGCGAAACGGTCTACTTTAGAATTTCGCTTCAGAAAATTATCGTAGAAGGAAGTACCTCCATCAGCTCTTCATAAGATTAGACCCAAACTCGAACTAACGACGATCGCGTTAACGACGTTTCCGATGTGAAATTGCGGTAGCGTATAAAGATGATGCCATCCTATCTCACCTCTACGCAGCTAGTACGACAACCTCATCACTGAACCTACGAGCGAACCAGAAAACGGAATCGGAAATCAGTAATGGAAGAGCTCGGGCGCTCTCCTGGGTCTGGCGCAACGCAGCACACCACGGATCATCGGCGCTAACGACGTTTCATCAGTTACATTTGTAGAAAAAGAGCCGTGCTTGCTTCATAATCGTAGGGCCAATCAAACGAATTTCGTTCAATTCGTTGAAACCTTCTTACGAAATCTGCGCGAGGAGCAGAATTAATGAGCTGGGCCTCATAAATGAGTCTTAAATTACTGATGCTACATGAAGAGTAATTTCTGTGGCGATGTCGACGCTGTTATACGTGCATGTTTCAGATTGAGGTTGTCGTAATCACAATGCTTTCACTTCGATTCACAAGTTAAAACTGAATAATTGTGTACCCAAACTATGAAGAATGCCACACGACAGGGTCAGCTTATTTAACAAAAGGAACTGATACGACTCTGTAGCTTCCACCGAGTCTTCAGTTTTCATGCCGGCACCCCTGAGGTTGAAAGAGCACAGAAGCTCTTCAACATTTCTACGAGGATTTAGAAACGCTTCGAGATCTGTGCCCTTCTGTCTCTATCTATACAAGCATTAATGTACTTCACAAAAGTGGTATTACAGTGCAGACACGCAGCAAAATTGCTAAAATTCACACAGATCAAAGGAAGCTGTAGAAGGTAAAAAAGAAGGATAAGCTTCTCAATCTGACACAGTTGTAGAACGAACACATTCCTCAAAGATTTTCAATTTTTCGTGGTGAGACTCGATCGTAATCGCCTTCATGAGGAATCTGACAATGAATTCTTCAAGAAGTTTAGAATCATTCAGAGTGGTTTAGCGGTACATCTATCAGGAACTAAATGAGAAAGTGTGTTTGAAATTTTCATTATTCATATCGAATATTAATTCTCATACAGCTAGGAAGAAGATTCTTCCGTAGGCTACGGTTTTAATAACGGTAAAATTGTAAAAAATATATCAGAGCAAGTACTTTGTTCAAGAAATATCCCCGTCAAAGATATTTGAAAAGTTTCTTCAATCGAAGTCAGTTCCCTGACCGCCTCTTGTTCAGCAACGCTCGAGCGACTCGACAGAAATTCATGACACGAGCAGGAACACCGAATGAGGAGAATATATTGTTCGTCAATATTGATCTGTATACAGTCACACTCACGAGTCCAATGTGATGACACAATATCGAATTTCACTGCTACGTTTACAAAGCGATCAAGGTTTCACACAAGAGAACACGTCAAAAATTAATTGTCCAAAATATGAATAAATCAAACGTGAAATATCTCAGAGATTAAATGTTAGTCAGACTCGGAGATCAGGCACCGAGTGTTTTCAACGAGTGTTCCAATAGCTAATGTCAATGGCCAGAAATTATCACGAATTTCTTCATGATGGTGAAGTGAACTAAGGCGGTTCAATATTACCTCCATAGAAATTTCCTGCACAGAAATAAAAACTCGCACATGCGCTGTACAAAGGAGGGAAACGAAGTCTGGAGAGCTGCTCGGTCACTTCACGGCCTAAAATTTGCTGCTTTACAGGAGGTCGCAAAAAGTCTTACCACACAGTGACTGATCATAAAGCAGTAATTTAAATGCAGTTTAATTAAGAAGGCTAACAACTGCATTATAAAAATGAGGAAATGTTCGCAACTTCCAAATTAGATATATTTGAGATTTATTTTCTCTATCGCCTTCTACATGGTATTATAAAACTACGCGACAATTCAATACGTTAATATTGTTTTTCATGGACAATGAAGGCAAATTATGAGACATTTAATAAGCCCTTAACGAATGCATGAACTGCAGTAACAGTTTTTCCAGCACCCTGTAGCCAGAACCACCGTGTAACAGATTACACATGAACATCCCGACACAACTTGAACAAAACGTTCCACAGAACGGAACCACCGACCGGCCAGTCAGATGTGAACGGGAAGGTGATATCGAGAGCGCCCTCGACGTTGGCTCTGAGCGAGCTGTTGGCCACAACCTCGGTGACGATGAGACCCAGCGTGCACGGCACGTTGGGGTCGAAGCTCCTCTTCTCCTCCCTCTTCTTCTTGGGCGTGGGCACCACAGCCGCCACGCCTTCAGCCCTGCGACTGCTCATCATCTTGTGCCGCACGGCCTCCAAACTGGGCATGGAGAAGAGGCTCCTGCCATCGGTGGTGTCCTCAGGGGGCACCGTGGTGGGCCGGAACGTCCCTGGGTGCTTTGGGGGAGGCTTGGCCCGCTGCGGCAGCACCACGTTGCGGGAGCTGTGAGTCGCGCACACTCTGCCAGAGAACAAACATTTCTTGAGGACCGTTTCCTCACGGGAAGTATGGCATAACTCCCTGATAATCTAATTATGTATAATTTGAATCTTGAGAAAGAGTGATTATTTCCAATCGAATACATTTCTTCATCCCTAGTGATAGAGAAATTAAATCGTACGGTGAGTTATACATACCAATTTTAGACCCGTAAATAGAACGAGATTGAGCCTAAAAACATTCGAGTCTGTTTTCTATTAGACTATGAAACTGAGATTGAGTAGAGAGCTTAGAGACCGAAATTAACACATTTTACATAAATACTTTCATCAAATGAAGACTTTCATAGCCAGCACCGGTGACAGGGACAACAATTCAGCCCGGCCTGTAGTTCACGTTTCGCACGGCGGTGTCAGGCAAACAAAAAGACGATGTCAACCAGGGCCCACCCGCCCACGTCGACGAATCTCCCACCCAGAACGTACGAATGAGTAAACTGATTAAAGCTCGCAAAGCTGCTAGTTATTGAACCATGAAGTCAATATTCTAAAGAACAGAAAAACCCCTCACCTGAAGAAGAGTCTGCAGTGGCCACCACACGCTGGAGACGAAGTGTCTTTCATACAACAATTTCCGTCAGCATCCTTGTTGGAAGGATTCAAGAACTCCGTGATCCGCACCTTCAGAACTCCCCTTCTGGAAGGCAAATTTTTCACTGCGTCTTCTTCGTCATCGTCCGTGTGGTCAAGCTCGTCGACGGCTGGCACAGCTGGAGAATCAGAACGGTTTTGATCATCAAGTGATTCAAAATCATCGTTACTTGCGGTTGAAAGAGAATCCATTTCGTTAGAGGGCTCATGAGTTTTACGATTGGCTGAATCAGAATTGGATTCGAATAAAGGCGATATCTCTTGAAGAGTTGAAGAGTCACTTAGAGACGCATCATCACCACGAATCGAGCTTTGAACGAGCTTTGACGTAACGAACTCAGTCCGTTCACCTACTGGCTGGCTTTGGAGGAGCACGGCTTGGTCAGTTGGAGCTGTTTCGTTAACAGAGTTCTCACGTGAGGATGATATTTCTTGAAATTCTTCCTTAACCTGAAAAGTTGAAGGTCTCTCAGGCTTCGAAGATGTGTCATCTTGACTGGGGCTGCCTTGTTTTGAGAAATTAGACAACACGGACGAATCTTTTCTGTCTGAGAGTAATACTACTTTCTTGAAAAAGGTTGGAGGGCTCCTTTCGACGGAGCTGCGATCCCGGAAAGGAGGATTCCAAGTGCTGCCTCTGGATTCTTCCAGGAGCTTTTGGAGAATCCCTCGAGAACTAGGACTTGTAGTGATCGAAAGTGTCGGAGGCGGTGGAGGAGTGGGTGCGGTGCTGTAACCGCGGTGGTGGCCGTTGCGCTGCGCGGGTGAAGGTGAGGTGGTTGGAGGCAACGGAACCACGTCGTGAAAAGAGTTTTTTTCAACAGAAACACTGGTAACGACGGCATCGCTCCTCACGCAGCATATCTGAAACGATAAAATTAAAAACGCTTAGGAGTTGGACTATGGTTCCCTTTTGATTCAGAGATCTAAAACTAAAAATAGTAAATTAACATATCAGAAAAAGGCGCACAGCAATAAAGCAGTGGCAAAAGGTGCGCGAAACTTTTGGAAGTTTTGTTTCTTTCAGCAGAGCTAGAAGGCTGAAAATGAAAACACAAATGCAATTCAGGAGGTTTCACTGAGTTCACAAATGCACCGCTCGACTCATCGAAATATTTTAAGCTCTGACAGTACGGACCCGCAGTGGCCACTACGTGGGACTTCCAGAGCCCCGATAAGTCTTTCTTAACCTTGGTTTAATTTGCCTGCTAAGTACTCGTTTATTGCATTTCATTGCTGCTCGTAAAGACGAAATTGATCACTGTGGCACGCAGTGTTTTGCTGCCAACGCAACAAACCAACCTTGACGGTTCGCTTGTGAAAGTCCAACTCGGCGCCGAGGATCGTGAGGCATTTGGTGCGAATGAAGGGTCAAGCAAGGACGCTTTTTTCTCCGTGCGCGTACTGAGAACGGCTCGGGGTACTGGCACTCAGGTGTGCTGGCACTCAGGCGTACTGGCACTCAGGTGTGCTGGCACTCAGGTGTA
>VOMN01012379.1:0-11215 GCA_014899125.1 Orchestia grillus
GTTGCCCTCCAGGATGGATGGTTGCCCTCCAGGATGGATGGTTGCCCTCCGGGATGGATGGTTGCCCTCCGGGATGGATGGTTGCCCTCCGGGATGCATTTTTTCCTTGCGCGATATTTTTCCGCTAAGAATTGAGCGCACAGAATGTTTAAGTTTGGACATTATGAGGCCTACTAAAACGATTCGTTTCTGTATTTGATGTTGCGAGGTATTTGTAGCACTATTTCGCCCAAAAACCACAGAATTCGAGTTGGATGTCTTCACTGAGAGATCACTTCATTCAGTCGCAATGTGCTGCTCATGATGCTCCGAATGCAGGTATTAGGGGAATTCAACTAAAGTGGCCTTCAAATGATCAGTCAAAGTCTGAAGACCACTCGATAGACACTCAAATTTTAACATCGAATGCTAAATTTGCTCTCAATTCCGGTGAAGTCGGACATCAAGGGATTGTCTAGTGACTCGAGTCCATTGACATCTGGGCGACTCTGACTCCAGGTGTCTTCCACACTGTCTTCAGACTTGGACTGATCGTGTGAAGGGCCTTTAAGAAACATTTATCGGAGTGAGCGGAGAGGACAAACATGATACAAGCATGCCTGCACCACATCGAAGTAGGGAGCTTCGAGTGGAACACTGTACGGGCGTAGAGATCGACTTCATGATTATTACATTCAAATGTTGGAGACTGTTTTCAGTTGACTGTTTTCAGTTGATCGGGTGAATCAGGCGATGATGGGAGCCCTGTTGTTTCCTACTGCCAATGTTTTAAATTTATTTTAGAAGTTTAGGCGCAGAAATGGGGCAGTCAAATAGCTTTTGCACGTAGTGGATACGAAAGTAATTCATTTGCAGAATTTAGAGTAATGTGACATCGTCCATATAAAATATTTAAAATTTTCAAAAATGCCCTCGAACTACCGCCAACAAATTCGAGTGATGAAGACTGTACTTTACCCAAGTGTCACCTTTCGAGTATACGCGCTACCTAATTTTAGGGGTTTTGCTATCATGGAACTCTAGCTGCGAGTGAATATAACTTTAACTTGCTAAAATAATGTCTAGAAAAAATGTATCCCTCGCTTTTAAGAGCTGATAAAATGGACAGCAATGAACCGATTTCATCATATTTGGTAGGAATTTATTCTGTAAAAATTAATTCTGTATCCCACCGTTGCAGAAATTTTCCAAATTAAAAATGCTTTGCATTTAGAAAACATTAATGGGGTGAGAACTCGAAACAGATTTTGTACGGAATCCGAGGACATTTTAATTCATAATAAAAAAATGTTGACTGTACATATGATACGGATCGTATTTATTGCAACCTGTTTGGGAATGTTCCTATTTAAGCTTAACCCAATCCCTTCAAGATGCAATTAACAAAGGAGCTGCGAATTTTTCTAGTTAAGAGCTACAATCAAACAAAAAGCTACCAACAAGTGTGCCAGCAATTTTCCGAAAATTTTCGTATAAGGGCGTCTCCAACTAAATTAACCTTGTATCGCATTGTGCCCAATTTCAACGAAGAAAGAATTGTGCTCAATTTGAACAAGGGAAGAAGTGAAAGAAACCGCGCTAGAACTCAAAATATTAATATGGTTACAGAAATGCTTCAAGAAAATCCAAAAATAACGTGCCGAAGAAATTTTTTCCTAGTTTGAAGATTTTTTATTTTGCAAAATTTTTGCAATGGTGGGATATAGAATGAATTTCTGCACCCAATGAGATCAAGAATGATACAATCGGTACATTGGGGTCCGTTTTATTAGCACTAAAATGTGAAGTATACATTTTTTTGAGACACTCGGTACAGCGTGCAGAATATTCATACTTTGCTTTTATTCCCGCTCGATTCCTGTTACATTTTGTCCATAGAGATAGTAAAAATGATAATTTTGTAGCAGTGTACCCGACACTTTATATTAAAAATTTACCATCGCACATTTGACCCACGATAATTGACTGAAAAACTTCTTAAAACATTAGTGAAAAGAAAGCTAATCTGTAAGCCTTAAGGGCGCATGGTCGTCCTTAGATAAGTCGTTCAGCACAGAACTTGGTGCGTCCGTTAAAATTCGCTGTTTTTTGCTACCGAAAAACCCTATGAAAGGTACTGCAATCGTAATAATCGTGCGCTCCAAGATTCATTACTTTTTTCTGTTTCAAAATAATTAAATAATTTATAAGGTGTAGGCATAGAATTTCTGGCGGTTACATTTTGTTTTAAGTTTTATTAAGATTAAAGTTAGATTTGGTCTACCAACATTGGCAGGTTTTGAGGCATAGGATTGGTGGAAGAGAGCGTTGAATTAAGGTCTGCTTTGGCGTTGAATTAAGGTCTATTTTGGCGTTGAATTAAGGCCTGTTTTGGCGTTGAATTAAGGTCTGTTTTGGCTCTGAGGCTCATCAGGGGCACAAAAGGCCTGCAATGGATCAAAAATTCAATGAAGTTATTTGTTTGTTTTGAGTAAACAATAAATAGTAGTTTTTCAATCTTGCAGTTTATTACTTTGATTAATTCATAGAATAGCAGAAGCTTTCAGAGGAAGTATTTATTGAACAATTCAATTATAATTTAGTTATGAATTTATTATTATGAAGAAATTAAATGCAGGTTTGTTTTTATGTATTTGAAGATTTTGCATGCATATAATTTCAACAAAAATGGGAATCATAAAACCAATCAGTAACTGTAGAATACTGTCAATACGTTAGTCTTGCATTAGGCAGTGACGTAATTGATATAAAAAATGGCAGGCACAATTACTTGGTTTGTACACTTGCTATCATGTTTCAGCTTTAATTATTATCAGAATACTTAACGATTATCTAGTATTGAATGTGTATCATGTTTCAGCTTTCATCATGATCAGAATACTTAACGGTTATCAGGTATTGAACGAGTATCATGTTTCAGCTTCTGGTATTGAAACATCTGGTAATGATTCATTTTATAGAAAGCCATTTGCTTCGTAATTTTTCTGGATTGCTTACAAGAAAAGGAAAAAATACCTCTGGACTTTTGCAAAACCCTCATCTCTTCATGCAAGCATCGCCTGCAAGCGGTTGTAGCTAATAAGGGCTTTGCGACCGAGTATTAATATTGTTGAATGTTATGTTATCAATACCTATTTGCCGCCCAGTTGTCTATTTTTCGTTGTCGTTTGAAAGTTAAAAAGAAATCTTGTTTATTAAACATTAAATAATGTGTTTGATCGTGCCCTTTCTTACGTGGGATTTACAATTCTCCAAGGTTTTCCGAAACATATTTAGTAGCAAAAGATGTAAATTGTTTGGTATGTAACGTAGACGTATTTGGTCCATTGTACTACTGAAATGATTTGAGTTCACTGATATTTATACTTTGTTGACGGAATGACTTAACTTTCATTAATGTTAGAGAGTTGGGAGTCTGAGTCAGGAGGAGTCGGAGTCAGGAGTCGGAGTCAAGAGTCGGAGTCAAGAGTCAGAGTCAAGAGTCAGAGTCAAGAGTCGGAGTCAGGAGTCGGAGTCAGGAGTCGGAGTCAGGAGTCGGAGTCAGGAGTCGGAGGCAGAAGTCAGAGTCGGAATCTTTGAAATTTAGGATTTGGATTCCGACTCAGAACCCAGTAGTACTAGGAGTCGGGAATGCAGAGTCGCAGTCGCACCTTGTACCTTCCGACTCCGTAACTCTGGAACAGATCCTAGGCTAATTTTCCTCGTTTAAGAACTCGTGAACAAATGAGAATTTTTTGAGTTGATTCCATTTGTAGAACTGACAGTTTGGACCTGGACCTGCCCTCACGTCGCATAAGGAAGCGTAATTACGTAATGCTCGTATGAACATTATTACTATTTGGTCTATTGTGTTGCAGCGCTACAAGAAAACATGTTTGTGTTCAATAGATCTTGAGGGGAAACTTATAATGTATGAAAATAGAGTGAAAATATTGGCCATTACACTGAACCCGGATACGTCCATTACCGAAATTCGAAAAACACCAACGGTAACGTGACACAAGGGCATTGTTTGAAGTGCTTCAGACACTTTATTTTGTGGATAAAAATTCTATCGAATGAATTCGAAGAATATTCCAGACATTTTGAACCAGGATTAAATACGGGTGATCAGCGACCGATGACGTACTTATGTTCCGCACCATTTTAAATGTGCTCAAAATTTTTAGTTCCAAGTACCGTACTCGAAATATCAGCTTTTGCGTCTGGAGTACATACTTAAAATACTAGGAACTAAAAATTTTCAGTACAAATCAAATGTGACTTGAGATAGGAACGTCATATGCCAAGGATCGCCGGTATTCTATTCTGAAAGGCAACATTCAAACATAATGACATGAAATAAATTTAAAGGTGTCGCTACTGATAATTATTTTCATCTCAACTTGCAGAGCTCTGCCGTGAAAATAAAAGAAGGCGCATGGACCAGTTGGACCCAGAGACCTCAAAACAGAGACCGAAGAAGTAATGCGAGATCTTCGGTTCCACTCGCGCTGTGTTTTGAAGTACGGATCCAGCAACTTTCAAGATCCTTGGGGAGCCTTGAAGAAGAAGAAGAACAAGAAAAAGAAGATCGGATCGTTGTATGAGGTTATCGGCGAGTACATGGAAAGATTTAAAGGCGCAAGATCCAGTTTGCTCGGCTGCATGTGACCGGTTTCACCAATCTCAGTACTACCAGGACCCCTAAGTCTCGATTGGTTCTATGTTTGATTTATGTTATTATGCTTTGGCATTTTCTCAGCTAGAGAACAATTACATCAGGTCTTGGACCACCTGAAAAGGAAATGTGGTGCGTGTGGCACCGCATTAACTATTCACACTGATGATCGGGATTGATCATTGAAACTTTAACATACTTTGAGTTAACTTTAAATCATAAAGTCAAACTTCGAGCAAGTTCCCGAACTATGTGATGAGGACTCGAAGGGTTAATTAAGGTATAAATTCTTAAAATTATACTTTTTTCCACAATTTACTAGAATGAAGAATAAGGTGTAATCAGAGGTACGTGTCAGCTGAGATAATTAAAAATTTCTCAGTACAAAACGTGTTCTCGCGAATTCTGCCCACATGTTGTGTCGGTAATGCGATTCAGAGACACCATTAATTTGATAATACCTCAGATTTCGACCTCATTTAAAGTTGATGGATTTTATAGCTGCGTTAACCTAGATCGTTAACCGCTTTGTTTCAAATGTCAAGTTGATTGCGAAATATCTTGGCATACAGGCCAAAACTTTCTTCAGTAAATGTTTACATTACTGCAGCCAACTGCACAAAGTGTCTTGTTCATCGAACAGCCTTCATTTTGGTGACATTAGATAGGAAGTTTGAATGCATGAGCTAAGCCATATCGAAAGATATCTGAACCATTTCTGTACTAGTATGCCGAAATTTTACAAACTATATGGAAATTTAAGCCACGTTTTCACATCTTTTTATCACGTTGCGTTGTGTCGAATACAGGAAATAAACCTTTCTTAACCTAACATTTCCTAACGTAACATACGCTATCGTAACGTTAACCTACAGAAACGTAACCTCGACTCGAACCCTGACGTAACCTCGACTCGAACCCTGACGTAACCTCGACTCGAANCACTCCACATAAAATTCGCATTCAAAGATACTGGAATGAAGGTTGTGCGAGGAATAGGACGCTCTGCGCAGTTCGCCGAAGTAAAGTAAATATAAACCTTTTTTCTTGTAGATCTGTAGTTGTCCTCTATCAGAGGAAGCTATCGAGCAAAACCGAGGACAAAATCAGGTCATTGCGACTCCTGCTTAAGTGCTGTCTAGTAACCATTATTAAGTCATGAAATGAGTTGGGATACTGAAATTTTGGATATTCTCAGCACGTTCAATCTTGAATTTTTTTGTGAAATAATTTACAAAAATGTTAATTTTGAATGGCTTCTGTTAAACATCTTGCAAAAGGGAAAGGAGCTTACAGAAAAACTTCAATTATAATTTCAACACGGGGTCCAGAGTGCTAGGTGTGACTGTTATTTTCAGCGTTAAAGAACGTTCAAACCATCTGCTTCGTAAGAGCTTCCGAACCATTGATTTCACTCTGATCTTTCAACAATAAATCACTGATCAGAATGAATTAGAGCGAAAATATTGACCAGGTTTCAACGTATGAGAGATACCGTAAAAGACACACCAGAGGTCGTGATGTCCGATAAACTTAAGAAATTAATTAGTTATGATAAACATCAGTGTTGCCCAAGTATTAATGTTTTTAGTTAAGTTGTTCCATAAACAGCGTCGAATTAAAATCCGGCGACGCTTTTGTGTTTTGAAATTCGCTATGCTTTCATCATATCTGCTCTGTACTTCGATTAATGTCACTTGGTTATTTTAATAATTCAAATAAGGCGTTTTTCTACTAATGCATATAAAATGAGGGTCGTGACCGCGGAAAACAACTACCCGACAGGGGTAGATTGGTACGCTGGTGGTCTAATACTATGAACAGACCCAAATTTTGCGAGTCATTTCGGTACACAAATTGAATAGTACTGTGTAATCAATAATAACTTGATAGCCGTTACCTTTGGTTTTCATAGTTCTTATTCGGTATTGCCACAAGTATTCTTAACACTTTGACTACGATTCTCCACGGAGGTAAAATTACATGCCCACAGATATCTCTGCTGTGAATTTAAAAAGGAAGAACTTTGGTTTCACAAATTTAGTTACCCTATTAATTTTCTTTCTAATCAGAACTAGCTTATTTGATTGATGAACACAAATTTAACAAAAACTTGCACATTTATATTCGTACATGATAGTGCTTTGATTACGTTAGGTGAGATGATCGCGGGTACCATATATGACCCACTTCGGAGGCAAAGTGTTCAAAATGAAAGTTATTCATTCATGTAGAGCATATTTTATACAAAGCTTAAATATGGCATATCAATGCTAGATTGTGCTCGCGTTTGTGTAATTGCCCTAAATGAAGTTACAAAAAATATCCCCGCTGTTTATAATTCAATATTTTTCAACCAAAAGACCCACGCATGCGCGCAAGTTGCTGGCGATCGAGCGCCACCTAACTACGGTTGATATATTAGTTACACTACACTTTCGCATGAGTTGCCTTATTTGTTTCTAATTTTGTAAATTGGAGAGCATTTTTCTTTTGGGCCTTTTTGAACAGGTAAAGGACTGCTCATGTGAACGGCGAACTAGTTTTTTGAAATTATAACAATTTTTTTGAATTGTCTTGTAGACTCTCACTTCAAAATTCTCACGGGTTGGTATTTAATTCAGGGATGACAGGGTGTAAAATATTTCTTGAAAATGTTTTTGTGGATAAGAGTGGCAGGCCTACACAATGGACTTTGGTATCCTCGCAACGAATCATTTTTCTGTAGCTTCCATTCTTTCCTATCGTAATACACGCACAGCAGACCACTGAGAATTTTCGATCTTGGTGCGTTGGTCAAGTTTAACTAATGAAGTTGGTTACAAAATACTTGTGAAAGCACCTCTTCAAACAATAATGTACGATAAAGACTACACTCTGCAATTTTTTCCAGAAGTCTGGGCGAGTACCTATTTTATGCACTTTTCTATGGGGAACGTTCCTTTTATTTCTGTAACGCAGGGAGAAGGGGAGGTGCCGGCGAAAATCCTGCGTTCGGGTAGTAAAGACTCCTACATGGGTTCAGGTCGTAAAGACTTCTAAATGGGTACTGAAAGACTGAAATGGGTTTCCAAGTCTGCTTCTTATCCCGTCAAAATAACGTGATGGAAGGCTCATTAACTAGTTTTAACATTTCATTGAATATTTTCGATGTGACGCTCAATCACTGTTTCGTATTTTCTGCAGATTGGTTTTACTCAAACAAGGCACTAGAGAATATTTTAGGTCTCAAGCATGAAATGCCAATGTTGAACTTGAAAAGAATTCTACTGCGTAAAGCGTCCAAATATTCTTTAATTGCGTGTCAGAATTATTGAACAAATCATTGAACCTACGATGGAAGTGAACAATTTAAATAAAGAACTTCTTGTGGATTCGGAAGAACAAAATATAAATCAAGAACTTCTTGTGGATTCAGATGAACAAAATATAAATCAAGAATTTCTTGTGGATTCAGAAGAACAAAATATAAATGCAGAAGATAACGTTGTGCAACCGGAGAGACACATAAGTAACAACTGTGCCGGAACACTCGGCAGTGACCAGGCAGTCGAAATGAACATCTCTGAAGAAGTGAGGGGTGCGGAGGACGCGAGATGTGCTCCAACGGACGCAACGGAGACCAAGAACTGCGGCGCTGCGAAAGAAAGCAGAAACTCGCAGACTTTAGAGTTGGACGACGACGAGGGTCATGACGTATCCTTGGCAGAGGCAACAGGCTTACGTGGGCCTGGAACAAGCTCAAAACTAACAAGTCTCTTAGACCGTAAGGATATAGAGCTCAAAATACCATTTAACTCCTTCGAATCACTTAAATCGAGCGGAATTAAATTGGGCTTCTTTGACCTGAACAGCGAACGTCAGCAGACATGGAGAAACTATACGATCAATTTCACGAATCTCTCGTCCTATTACGACCGCACTCGGTTTATGCTCAGTACCGACGAAGTAATGGATACTTCACCAGATTTACCTGTAAATATGGGTTCGATGAACGTCAGGAAAAATGGCAATGCCCATATAAAAGCAATGAAACCACCCAATAATATGTCTACTGAGGAGTGGCTCAGATTCATGGATCAAAATTATTGGTTTCGCGAGCCACAGAAGAAATTAAATTGCGAATCTGATTCCGACGATGCTTCTGTCGAGGAGGATTTCGACGATCCTTGCAAAGTATATTGTTACGATTTTTCTGACGAAGATTATTCCGACGATACTTTTGACGAATGTTCTTCCATTGATGCTGATGTATACGATGCTAACCACGACGAGGGAGGAAAATATCGGGTCGCCAACTCCCTTTTCCAGTTCAGCGTCGTCCCTAAACTTTGGATTCAAGATCAGTTATCCTCTTCTGCATGCGCAGTTGCTGCTGACGTCCTCAGCAGCAGCGGCGAGCTGCCTGCCGAAGCGAGGCTCCAGTGCGAGTCTCTTCCAAATTTGGAAACTGAGCGTAATGTTCTAATTTGCTTTCAACTGGGTTCTGTAATATTTCCACTGGCTTTGGAACAAAGAACCAAGAACCTAGAAATTGAAATTATATTACAGGGTGTTACCTATAAGATTTACCCTGCCCCCTCCGAAAAGACTACGTTGGCGGTGAGCCGCGAACGAGCGAGAAGACAATCGAAGCACCCTTGCCAAGATTTAAAAATATTCACAGTCGCACGCAGTGGAACGAGTATGGTGGTTCTCGCAAAATTTTGTCCCTGCGATGAAATATTCTTAGTTTTCGAGTCGGAAAAATTCAAGGTTTTTCTCACAAACCGCAACTTGATATATTTGTCAATGTATCCTTGGGAACGCGCGGTACAACAGTTTTTCTTAACAAAGTGTCCATCGAGCAACGAGTACCTGCGCTTTTTGGTCTGTGATTGCCCTCTGGAGGTTCTGCCGACCCGACCTAATCATTTTTTTATAGATTCAACTCATCGGAGATCCAACGCGCATACGAGTACTAGGTCTGCGCTAGCAGCCGAGGAGAAAAAGTTCGTCAAGCGTGATCTTTTTCTAGGGCACAGGGGCTCTACGATTGGGATGACTCGCATAAACCGAAAGTTTCACAGCAAACGTTTGATGAGACCGTTCGCTGACGAGGACAATCGAATAATTCTTTACATGAAATGTCTTCGTTTTCACATCAGCTTAGAAGTAGGTTTGACTGAATTTGATTCTTTAACATAATTTAAAATTTGATTGTTTTGTAGAGCCTAAAATGCGAATTGGCGTCTAGCTTCTTCTTGTTCAATTAGAATTTTTCTTGAGCGAGTTTAGACTCCTATTTTTTCAAGTTTGTTACCAGACTTTGAATGCTGAACATCACTTTTTAAATTTTCTGAGTTCAATGATTAACACTGTGATGCAAAATGAACTTAGCTGCGCTCATCATGAAATACAGCTCTTAAAAAACGCTGTTCATGTTCGATGAGAAGTTAGATGCCACAGTCATGGTATGACATCGCTTTAAATACACGTCGGAAGTAAAAATTCGAAAGAAGTAGCGAACTGTTTCACGAGAAGGGCTAATGACACGGCTAACCTGGACCCTCTCTAGAAGACTTTGTTCATAAATTTCTTTTTAATTTTGCCCGAGAGACTGGTGTCACACAACCAACTGTCCAAACTTGCAGCAATAATTGAAATGTTCTACGACTAACATATGATATAATGTTCGTACAGAGTCGAAATTTGCCTGAGCATGGGCTTTGACGTTTGTGAAATTTTCACACCAACTCCAGCTTCAATAAAACGAAATTTAAACTTTGATGTTATTCACCAGAAAGTTTTTGTTATTGTTCACTTTTGTTTTACACTTGGAATAATCTATAAGGATTCGTATAATAATTACAAAATTATTTCCTCCTTTCCTGGCTGACTGTCGGAGTAGCGATATATTCCATCGTTTAAAATTTGCATCTCACAATGTCCATTTTGAACAGTGAATATAATGAAAGAGTACCTTTGTTATTACTAGAAATTAATCGTTTGTAAGAAATGACACAGCGTCAGGATTTCTCTAAGCCTGATTTTAGAATTAAGGGTTTTAATGCTGCATGATGCACGTATATTGCAGCCTTCATGTGTTTAATAAACTTTAATATTCGTTACACATCAAGTAACTTACAGTTTTTTGGAATTAACGACGCGATTTTCAGTATTTTTTCACTGTGTTCAATTACTGTTCCCGAATAGAAAAACAGAGATCAACATTAATCATTTGTTGTACTAAAATACAGGACTCCGAAATTAGTCTTTTTCTCAACCTCACTGCGTCTGTGGATAAATTTATTTTCGGAATCACTGGAGCACCGCCCTTCCCGCGGCCTACCTTCGGGAGCTGCGTCGGGAGCAGGAGAGCAGGGAGGGGTAGGATGAGGTGTTGCGCCAACGCAGCGAGTTGCAACATTTCGTCGCCGGTCTATGGATCGAGCTGAAATCTAAAGCGTGCGTTGTCACTTTGCTGGAAGAAGTTGTCCTTCGTATGCATGTTCAACCTTCAGTACTGCGCGCTATGTCGAGGGGGTGAACGCTGTTGCTGGGCACTGTGTCGAG
>VOMN01012379.1:11220-25476 GCA_014899125.1 Orchestia grillus
CTGTTGCTGGGTACTGTGTCGAGGGGGTGAACGCTGTTGCTGCAGACCTCCTCGAAGCGGTACTTACTGCAGCAATCTCGTCAGATTTACGGATATCGCTGCTCCGGACGCGAGCCGCGCTGGTACCATCATCAGAATGCTGTCAACGTTGTTGGGCTTTTAACTTAGCTTCTAACACGACGCAACGCGCACTTCCAAGATTCTTGCCAGTGAATCTTGGAATTCTTGGTGCAGTAAATTGTTTCATTTTAATATAGGCAATTAAGAAAGCTTTAAAATGTTCAAATCATTTCCCGATTGTTTTTTCTCGGATCATCTAAAAGAACGAGACTAGAGTCGCTCAAATGAACCAGAAAATCCCAATCTTCGGATCTTTTAGTCTTCGCTAGAAATTACTGGAGTTGATCAGTGTTGAGTAGAAATATTTCCCATGTACTAGAAAAGCTTTCGACATAATCTGAACAAATGAGAATTTAGCCTTGCATTTAAAATGTAACAAATTGCGAAACCAGAAGTTTCAAAGCCTGGAGACTGCAAAATACGCAGTTGCATGACACTTGTTTTAAGGAATCCATACTTGCTGAACTCTGGGGGATGTGCTGACGAAAGAAGGCTGTGGTGCTTATGGAAGATTGTGAAACTTTATTTTGCCATTCTCAGGGGACATAGGATGAACAATTGGGGGAAGGTTAACTGGGTTTGTCTTTGTATGGCACAGGTACTACAGCTATAGAGAGGCCTTCAGGACTTCCATCCTTCGTACCCACTCTACTTCTTTATATTTTCTCTTCGTTTCCGCAATTTTTTCCTTGTATTTTGTTCCTCTACATTCCCAACCTGCTCTTTCTATGCGCAAGGATTCCTGTGTGGGAGCTCACCTTGTGCATAGGCTCCCCATAGTTCAGACTTGGGAGCAGATAGGGAGATTTTGACGAGGCTGAATCGGTCCCTCATCCACTCAGAGGTCGACTATGGTTGTATTTTCAATGATTTTGCATGTTCAATTCCGTGGAGGGAGATAGATATCGCGAAAGAGGCAATGTGGACCAGCACACGAGCATTCAAGACAACACCGATAGAGGACTTGCACATCATTTGCAATTAGCCAAGGCTGGAACCGAGAAGAAAAGACGTACAACCTAGATACTATTTTTAAGCTCATCTTTCGCTTCCTTACCCTAGTATCTAATTGTACAAACGTTTTGAGTCTAGTATGATTTTTTACTAACCGTAAATGTATATCGGAGCCACGTAATGAGAGATGCGTCAGGCTGTTACAAAGTACAATATTCCGACCTGGCCGACTCAACAGCACATCAGGCCTACGTCATTTTCATGGATACTGCAGAGACACAAGATTGTGCAACACATGACAGGTTTGGAAAAGAAGGAAATAATGCTGTACATCCCTCATGGGGCATAGGGTAAGCCGTATGGTTAGGTTAGTTAGGTTTGTCCATTCTATGCTGTATGGACTAGCGAACCCGGGAGAGCACTGTTAGGTTACCTTAGCTACAGATAGGCCTTCGGGATTTCTATCTTCCATACCCACCTTGCTTTATCATCCGTCTTACCTTCTTCGGTATCTCTTCTTGTATTTTCTCTATCTTCCTTCTTAACATGCTGTTTCTACGCGCAGGGAACACACCTGTGCGTAGATTCCACGGTTTCCACAGACCATATTAGACGGATTCTTCTTCTCTTCGGTCTCTTTGTATCCTATTTCATGTGAATAGGAAGCTTAAAATTAACTAATAATCTAATAATGCTATTCATCATGAGACGTATTCATAAAGATATCAGATACCTAAACTGTAAGAACATCGATTCGGATGGTCCAAGTCATCGACTGGAGTGGGACCATATCGGCCGTGATGAGAGGCATCACCAGGAAAGGATCTGACGGTGGTGGCAAGTGCATGATGGCACCTGAACTGCACGCGAGCGAGCTCACATTAAGAATGATGAAAGAAACGCAATACACGATTATGTAAAATGCAGATATTCTGTGAGCTACAAACAAGTACTCGCCTCCTGTACTGACAATAATGAGCTTATATAAAATAATGCTGGAGATACATAAATTGATAGGGGAAGCCAAAAAAACAGCGATCAACTTGGTTCCAGCGTTTCCGGGTGTAGCTGGAAATGAGCGGGCAAGGGCAGCAGCCCTCAACCAGCTGAAAGCTGAATTCGTATTGAGCCCGTACAGAGTCTTGTTATCAGTAATTAGAAAAAGGACACACGAAATATGAAATTTGGAGTGGCAACATGAACAGAAAGACTTCGGTGTAATCAAAGTATGTTTCGGGAGATGGAAAACGATTGCAAGTTGAGCCGCCAAGAGGGATTGGTCATCAGGAGGCTGGGATGGAACCACACGGCACGAATCCACAGCCGCCTTTTGGACCCTGGAGCCCTCTGACAGAGACCCACATGCGGATGGCCGGAAATGGCAGTCCTGACGGTGAACCAAATTGACCAGCTCTGATGTGACCAGCTCTTGATATTGGATAACAGCTTTTATTGAAATACCAAAGCGGCAACCAAATAAACTGTGCTGTAGTGAACTGAGGTAATAATAATAATTTTTTAGATTGTCCTATAGTTATGGTTATTTGAAAGTGAAAAAAATCTTATTAACACTGCAATTATTATCCATCAGGTTTTATTGCAGACAGTAGATGTTATAATATACAACAATGGCTATTGTGTGTCAAAATAGTGTTCGTACAGTTAATATTTTTAAAGAGAAAGTTTTGAACATTATCCCTTATTTTTCCCGTTACCGTGTACGCGAGTATAAACATATGTTATGTTGATAATACAGAATTGATTTCATCTGAGGTGTCTTACTAATGAAAAAAATGAACACAATGTAACTTTTATAATGACACAAAAAGGAACATCATATATGTTGATTTCCTGAAGCTGCCATTTTTATACCTATGTAGACGTCTATTTTTCTTTTAACTTCCTTGCACAGTTTTTTCAATTTTAATACGTTTTTCGGTATGTTATCTTCGTTATTTCTTTTTTATCTACTTGTTCTTTCTTTTCATTCTTGTACTTTTGTTTCTATGCGCAGGGTATCCTGAGTGAGAAATCACCTTGTGCATAAAATTCCTGTTCGCTAAAGTCCATCCTAGACAGTTTCTTCTCTTCGCTCTTTTTAGACCATTTTTCAGTCCCTTCTCATTGCTCTTTTTAGACCATATTTCAGTCCCTTCTCTTCGCTCTTTTTAGGCTATATTTCAGTCCCTTCGCGTCGCTTTTTTAGACCATATTTCAGTCCCTTCGCTTCGCTCTTTTTAGACCATATTTCAGTGTCTTCGATTCGCTCTTTTTAGACCATATTTCAGTCCCTTCTCTTCGCTCTTTTTAGACCATATTTCAGTCCCTTCGCTTCGCTCTTTTTAGACCATATTTCAGTCCCTTCGCTTCGCTCTTTTTAGACCATATTTCAGTCCCTTCTCTTCGCTCTTTTTAGACCATATTTCATGCTCGTAGGGAGCTTTAAGCTAACTAATAATTATGTATATATTTATTGATAATTTTACTGAAGTTTCGTTATGGTTGTTTCATTTCAGAATAATTGTTTTGTGCAAAACGTGATACTATCTTACTTGAAAACTGCGAAACTCATTCTGAGCGATTTAACTTTTAAGACTGCGCTTGTGTAGAAGCACAGCTCGCACAAACTAGGCCAGTTGTTACCATATGCCGCTGTTAACTAACAACAATAAACTGCAGACAATGCATGCAACTGATACTATTTTAGAGACAGTTCATAATACTGACTAAAGGTCCTGCAGCGGAACGAAGCGTGCAATGGGACAATTCAGTGAAGTAAGGGGAACAATTGCAAAAGAAAAAGGTTACACGTCTCGTTGCCAAAATAGTTTTCGAAAATAATTAACGATGTTGTTCGCACCTTCTACGATTGTAAAATATGTCGTAATAAAAGTTTTATTCATGTTGATTATTGGGATATTTCAGTTTAAAGCAATTCAGTATTATGAACATTACCTAAAATAATTAGCTTCCCGACAAGAAATTAGCCACGTATTGTTCTCTGAGCTCCAGTTCATTAATTGATTTTCAAAGCTGTGACCAAAGTTTAGGTTTCAGTACTGAAACGGCATCAGCCTTCGTTCAGAGCTAGCAAATTTAGACTCGTTAGTAAATTGATCCCTAACGATGGAACGAAAGCTAGATGTCTCGGAATGGCAAAAAGGGGCTATCGCAGTTTGTCGGGCTGAGGGATGCTCAGTGAAGGAAGTAGTGGAATTCGCTGGTGTTTATGCTGGTCTACCAACAATGGAAACAATCCGGTACCTACGACAGTTTAAGGCAGTATTGCGATAGGGAGAAAATTCTAGCCTATAGGAACTCCGCGGAGTGTCCCTGAAAACAGAGGGGCGGTAGAAGCAGGAGGAGGGTCTTTCATGTTCAAGGACTGATTCAACTTCATAGAAGTGGGTCTTCTTTTTCAGTTTGATGGATACCTCATATACGTCAAACTGAAAAGGTATGGCGACATTGAACTGATAAATAGCCACGTTTTGCTTATGCACAACATCTGAATGAAGAAAGGCATGTATTTTTGCCTTTATTTCAGGATAACAACTGCAGGGTTTAACGAGCTAGGGCTGTCTTTAATTGGCATGAAAGTCATTCAGGATACGTCAGGTATTTAGATTTACCAGCCCAGTCCCGAAACATGAACCCAATAGGAAATTGATAGGACAGCCATGAGCGACACGTTGAACGTGGAGAAGATCGTCCACGTACTGTGGCTACGTTACCAGGTCAGTTGATGTAAGAGTACTTTAAAATCCTCCAGGTGCACGTTAAGACACTTATAGACTCAATGCCTCGCAGAATTGCTGCCATTATACGTACTCGTGCGGGTCCTACACTATATCAGTGTCAGATAACTATTTTTTTTTGTCCAGGGTCCTACAATAAACAATGCATCCTCGCTTCGTCGTTCAATCTGCGCCTCGTAATAATGCCAATTGCTCCTCGTATTATAGAAAGTAACTGAAATTAATGACCCTATTTTCTAATTTAACAGTACAATTCATGAATTTTAGCGCCCTTTTGTTCTATTGTTAAAACATATTTTTTCTGTACGTATTAGTCATGGTTCCGCAGGTATTTGTTAAGTATTGAAATACATTGGTGTTGCTATTTTCATTTCTTAGTCATCGTTGTATGAGCATTTGCCACCCAAAACATTTAATGTTGGGAAAAATAATTCGTTGTAGCCTCACAGTAACGAATTCAATGAGCCAGTGCAGATTAACACTACGCATGAGCGGGAACATAAGGCGTACGTTATAGGCGATGATGGTTTAGACACAAAATACTGTTTAATATCTCCGGTAAGCTCATGAGAACACACAGCATATTATTACCCTTCAGGTATGTCCCTCCTAACCATTGTTAAATGAGAGCTGGTTAGCGTTATGCACCTTCACATGACAGTTGTTATTCCTGCTTAATTACACTTTTACGTAAAATGGCTGCTTCCCTGCGGTGCTCTGATAACTGCAGTAGAATATTATGTAAAATTCTTGAGAAAAGTTTCATTGAAATAATATGCATTTTCTGTTATTTTATAAAGAAGAATTCAGGAAATTACACTTCATAATCATGAACAAAAATCATGTGATATAGAGTAACATGAAAATTTGCATTAAGTTTGAATATACTGTACAGGGCTTGGGCTTGACAAAAAATGTTATCGTAATTCAATCATTAATTGAGTGTTTGCTGCGTATCGCATTACTTGCATTCAACGTTCATAATGCGCAATATTCCCGGATTTATTTGTAACTTTTTATTTGAAAATGAAGACTTCTTTAAAGAAAGAATAACTTGAAAAAGCTAAGATTTTTTGTAGTGGGCTACAACCCTGAGAAGTAACGGCTAGATGCCCATCGAGACGATGCCTGCCATGTGTCGTTGCCTGCGCTGGGTAGATTTAAAAAGTCGTCAACTTGAAAATATAGCATGGCAAAAATTTGTCAATTTTGTTCTTTACAAAGAAACCTTTATTTGTACAGTATTCGATACTTAAGATCAATCATAGTTTAGTAACTGTTTTTTTGCGATTCCCCGTAAATAGAATTGATGTTCTAAGTCCTTCGTATATCAGACTTTTACATTAAATGTGGAATTGAAGCCATGGTAAAGATATTATGCCTATAAATCGCGTATGTAACGAGGCATAGCGTCAAGAAATAGTTAATAAAATGGTTTTGTAGACTAGCTTTTAGATGAGTTCGGACACATATCCATGGAAGGCCTCCTCGAGCGCTGGAAGGCCTCCTCCGGGGTGCCGTCCAATTCTCCAACGGATAACTCAGATGATGGCCATCAAGATGTCGAGGACGGTGACGCTGGCAGATCCCTCGCGGGGGTTCACTTCCCACTTCCAGTTTTGATTTAATCGTGCCA
The DNA here is from genome assembly GCA_014899125.1 of Orchestia grillus. Taxonomy (NCBI): domain Eukaryota; kingdom Metazoa; phylum Arthropoda; class Malacostraca; order Amphipoda; family Talitridae; genus Orchestia; species Orchestia grillus. The sequence goes on from VOMN01012379.1 coordinate 17,689, forward strand.
TTGAACTTGTCTTTCACCTCCATTGAACAGTTTGACAGAATTTCGTCTTTTGTGGAACCCTCCACATGCAAAGCCAATTAACAATCAGGTGAATTTTACTTTCAATAACTTTAAGTAACATACTCAAACAGGAGGATTATCTTGAGCTATCTATCAAATCATTATCGATAAAATGGAGAAGCAGATTTGGTTTGTACTTTAATTGCATCTTCGGTAGACGCTGTAGCCTTTGTGTCAGATTGGGCTCTCGGGATTGAAAACTCGGGGCTTAGGATAGGTTGTCCTTTTTGACCAAAGTATGTACAGCTTAGCTGTTGTTTCACTACAGAAAACAAAAGTTTATCCCATCTTAGGATACGTTTTTATGGATTCATGTTGTTTGATTTCATGAAGGCTTTGTTGAATTAGAAGTTAGGTTTCGTGGTATTGTATGTATTAGACAAAATGGGTTCGTCTTTCCAATAAGTGTGGCATCGTCTTATCTTCTCCACAACCGCCAATTATTGTGTCACTTGGCACATTACACTTAATTCTGCATTACGGTTGGAAAATCGTATCAACGAAAAAGATTGTTTCCAGGAGCAGTAGAGTTTAGCGCTTGTCCGTGATATTAATGTAGGCGAGATAATCTGAACTCAGTTTAGTGACCATCGATTCATTCACAAATTAAGACAACTTGTTTGTGCAAATTCTGCATTTGAATCTTTGCACGATGAGTTCACGAGTATGGTGCAAAACTAGAATGTTTTTTTATATTAACTAGAAAAACACAAGTACCTGAATCTTTGGTGGAGCCTTAGAACGTGAAGCTTGGAGGCTTCATATTTTCAAATATAGTTCATAGTAATAGTAAACGACACGCATGAAATGTCTTTAAACTGATTACTTCAAATTTCTTGAATTTCGCAGATGTTATACGACATTTTACCCTACGCACAAAAAAACTGACGTGAACACTCACGTAATATAGGAGCGATAATGAGCTTTGGACTAAATAATAAGCTAATACATACATGTATAGTAGAGACAACGTTTACTTTGGCTTGTGGACGCACGCCGCTGGTTCCTTGATCCACGTTCGCAGGCCTGGAATGTTGTGTCAGCTTGAGAGAAAGGTAAAGGAGAGAAATGATATTATTATTAAATATTGCCCTGCATGAATTTGATTACGAAATAGGAGGTTCAAGTTTTGTTTTGAAGCAATTACCCTTTTTCTACAACTTTGTTACGTTTTGCATACCTGCCTTATATTTTGTTACATGGCCCTTGTTTGAATAATAATTAGCTCAGCACATGTTTAGCTTCATGATATTTTGCTTTGAAACTTATAGGTGTAAAATTCACTACCACACACATAATACTTGACTACACAATACTTGGCTACAAAATATTTATTTAACACCGTACTTCGCTACGTGACATTACGCGTCGCCAGATCATTTAGTCTCTCATTGACTTTTTCTGTGAGATGGACTGCTGAATTTCATGCCCTCAATTGCTACATATGATTAATTCATCGAAAACTTCCGATGAATGGGAAAGAAGAAATCGGCCTCGGCCCGAGCCTAGCTGCAGCTGCGATACGAAAGTTTTGTTGGAGGACAGTGAAGCAGGTTGTCGTGTGGGTAATTATGGGTGGCACTTTGCGTGCCCATACGGGCATGTATGGGACTCAGTGGTCACATTCCTTCTGTACGGCATTTCTGAATGCTGTATCGCTACATTACGAGTCTGTATTTGTATTGGTATTAGAAAGTGCAGAAGTAGTCATTACAATATATTATTTTTGACTTGTTCGTGGGTTGAAATTTTAACTTTTATTTTATTTATAGTTTAGCAAAATGGACGTAATTCGAAAGCTTGAACCTTGCTGCAATGATCGGGTAAATGAATTTTCAAGAAATCCATTTTTTCAGTAAATTACCAATATTAAATACAACACATGTTTGTTCAAAAGTAGAATTTCAAGGAATAATGAGTACTAGCAGGACCCGTTAAAATTTAATGGAAATTTAGGTAAACAAAGGTTAGATACACCAGCTGATGAGAAGTGGTCCTCTCAAGTGTTGGACAGAGGGTAAAGGTNAAGGGTAGGTACAAGCGTATTAATATATAGATTCTCTACAGTATTACATGTACAATGAAAAGAGTAGGGAAATAAAATTTCATTGCCATGAACAAAAATTATGTTGCGCAGTAACTTGAATTTATGACTAAATGGGTTCCTAGAGGATATCGGACTGGCGCCCTGGTTGTCCCATAGATTATTTTCTATGATTAGCACCACAGAACTTCATGGGGCGGGCGGTCAATGCAACTTTGTTTGGTTACCCTGAACATACGAGTACAAGTAGCCTCCGATGTACGAGTATGTCGTACATATTTAATGAACGATATGATTTGTGTTGAAATTTCCAGTCCAAGATTTCGAAGTATTTGCTCCACACTCGACAGCACAATTTTCGAAACGAATAGAATTTTAGCACGCAAAAATTTCGAACAAATATCAAATCGTGTACAAAATATGTAGAGACGGATTTATTAAAAGAAAGCAAATTTGAATAGAAAACATTGTATAAGAAATAAAACAACCTTGTCGTCTTAAATAAACTGTTTTTTATAGATTTCACTCATAGCTTGGTAATAAAATAAAGTTTTCGTACCAACTCCACAATTAAAAATTTTTTAGGCCGAGGGATTGGATTCCGTCATGTATTCTAAGCAATATTTCTATGTGCATAGTTGTAGCCAGTATGTAACCACATACTGTAGAGACGACTCGTCATCTCCGTACACGCATTGCAGAACACGAGAGGGCTTCTGCCAGAAATAGGCAGGCCATTTACACAGCCCCCCCCAGTACGATGAGGGACCATGCTTCACTATACGACCATCCAGTGAGTGATAATAATTCCAAGATAATAGGTTCAAGCAGCATTACGGATTTGAAGTGGGCCGAAAGTTTTTGATTCATAAAAAACGATCTCCCAATTCGAAAGATTCATCTATGGGATTGATAATTTTAAAATAAATGTAGAGTGTATTGGCTGCTACATCAAAATTTTAGCTTGTTTTCTGCATCTACAAGGTGTGGAGACCATTTGAGGACGTGTCGTTTGCAGTTCGTTACACACTCGAATCATTTATAAATTAATTCTGTTTCAGATCACTCATTCAAATTAAGATGTTAGTCCAAGAAATGAGCCCAGAGTGATGCACGCCTAATTTCTGGCAACTGTGATAGTTTTAGAAATTGTAAATAGTGAAGGTAATGTCATGCCACATTACAGTTTTCCACAGGGTTAATGCTGCCAGATACCAATGTTATAAAAACGATTGTTAAATAAGCTGTGGATATTTATAGTATCCAATGACAGACCATACATCTTTCAGCAAGATTCAGCTCCTTCTCACAAAGCCATGGTAACCCAAGATTGGTTAACAGAGAAGTTTCACGATCCTGTGACCCTTAATTTGTGGCCCCAACCTTGTCAGATTTAATATCATATGGACACTTACGTGTGGAGCGTTGTTGATAGGGAAACTTATCGACATCCTCATAACACCATAGCTTTACTGAAGGCCGCCGTTGCGTGCCCAGGTGATGTGCGAAATGAATAAGGACCGCTTAATTTCAGCTTGTCAATTGTTTCGGACCCGTATTAATATAGTCATTGAAGGTGAAGAATATAATAATTCTTCATAGAATAATTTGGTAACGAAGTATCTTGAAGGTAATTTGTACAAATTTGAGGTGAATAAATACCATTTATTGTTAGATTATAACTGTTTATTTAACATTCAAAAAATGTTCTCAAATAGCCCTTCGCACCCTGTCTCTGTCTTGATTTGAATTTCCGTTATGAAGCTGATTCCTGCTTTTTTTTAGTTTAGCCACACTGCAGATGACGCGGGAGGTTATTTTCGAAAGTTTTAAAGTTCAAAAGTATAGTTTTATTAAAGGTGAGTGTACTTTTACCTGTCTTGGTGCTGCATTTTTTAATCCGAAATATATAAATATAACATAGATCGAGGACTACCTAGATCAAACGCAAATAGCTTCAACTTTTATCGCGATCAGCTCGTATCAAAATGTATTTTAAGGCTGACAGTTAAATATAGCAGCGAATTTTCACTTCATTCGTCCAGGATATTAAGAATATTAGTAAATTTTCGAACTTGGCTTACACGATCGTCAGATGTGGTTATCATGGGCCCGTGTTCAAAACATTCTACCAGTTACATTTCCTCCGAAAATTATCCGATGCTATTTAATCATCCTTCATTCGTACACAATTCAATAATTTCTAGCGTGCCGGACACATAAGTCAGCACCACACCGCCTCTCAGCGCCGGCCCTCTTCAGTGAGGGTGTGCAAACGTGTACAGGTTATTGACGGTGCGCTTGTGCTGTGGGGGGCAAAATGACCTGGCACTTTTGTGGGTTAAGCGAAAGTGAAGTAACGTAAACAAGGAACAAAGGTATTCTTATCTTCTATATATACAGGGTGTTCGAAAAGTCTCTTTACCATTTCTAAAATGTGTTACAAGCGTAATTGATAAGATATTTCATACAGATTTTTTCTGCTGTATTCCGAGTTTATTAAAGTTTTTAATCACATTCAGTACTAGTGGGTTTCAGGAATGATGCTTGTGGAAAAGGTGCTGTCGAATGAACCCCTAAAAAATGGCTGCCCCTCAAGAGCAGGAGCAATGAGCCTCATGGTTTTTTTAAACAAAGTCGGATAGGCAGACTCCCGTGTGGTAATATCCCGTATCGAACAAAGATACAGGATATTACAGACCTAAAGCAAAGGATTACTGATGCCATTGCCACAATTGGTGAGGCTATGCTACAGCGAACATGGCAAGAAATCGAGTACAGTCTTGATGTGCTGTGTGCAACTAATGGAGCCCATGTAGATGTCTATTAAATGAGGTAAAAATTTTTAATAAACGTTAAATACAATAGAGAAAATCTCAATAAAATATTTTATCAAATGCGTTTGTAATACATTTTTGAAACAGCAAAGAGTTTATGGACACCCTATATATCTATATTGCACTTATATTTTCCTTTTGTAACTCGTGAAAGAACTTCTGGACATTCTTTGTTTCATTTCGCTTTCGTTAAGCAGACAAATGTTTCGCACCATTACTTGCTAGAATTACTTTCATGAAATTGATAAGACTACGTAAAATGAAAAATGTTTGCAACGAATAAATTGAAAGTTCGTGTCCTCGAATGTTGTCATGTGAGGTACAGAGCAGGCTTCGCCGCCCGTTTTCCGTCATGAAACTGGAAGCTATGGAACTATAGCTGTTTTAACTAAGGTACTAGCACGAGTCATGTCTAAGTCAAGTTAGGCGTTCCAGGACAAACAGTTAACGGAATGTGAAGTGTTTGAGTAAGTGTGATTGAACAAGGCCCGATGGAGGGGATGTACGCATATTTTTATCTTGAATGATAGGACTCATTTCTTGAACTGCAGTCGTTCATGTGATGCTCGATTTTTGTAAGTTTAAAGGAAAATTGCGCGGTAGTTGTCGTTGCAGACTGGAAGGCCGGGCTTGTCGAGGATTGTATGATCTTTAGGTAATTATATATTTCCGGGCCAAATGGTATACAAGCAGTTCTATTTATATTATGTTGAGCAATTTCCTCACAAGAAAAACTATTTGACTGCAGCTATTTGAAATGATTTTGCTACTTCTTTACTAGCTTTGCGAAAATTATTTATGGCAAGCCGGTATGATGGTTAACACTCGTAATCCAGTGACAACCCTTTCCTTTTATGTAAAAGTTATAGTATACCTACGACTAAAATTTCATTATAACTCAATGCTGGCGATTTTACCAGCAACACTCAAAGTTGACAGAGCAGTTTACAAAAGTCAGCATAAAGATTTAAGTTTTTACTGAAGTCCATGGTATTCTCAATTAAGAGGAAAAATGGTACTACTTGTGTGCGAATAAATTTTTATAATTTTTATGTAAAGCCAGACCGGATCTATCGCGTTCGAGAGTACCGCCTCTATTGGTTGCACAAGATTGTTTCGCTTTGAGCCTCCATCCTAACTTTGCACGAGTGGAGGCAGTCGAGCCAGTGACTGAACTTTCTGGCTACGGGAGACGAGACTGAATTATGTAAGCCGGCCCTAGAGGCTCGTCAATATGAGTAGCCTGGCTAATCAACAGTAAAGAGATCTCCTGTTATTTTATTAAAGGTATTGCTTTTATGGAAAATGACAGCACTTTTTGCGATACCTCTCATTTGAATGATGTCTGTGTGACCTTCTCACACTAATGCACCATTATATAGGGTACGCTAAAAAAAGTGTTCAGATTTTCAAATTCCTAATACGCGTTAAGTATTGAGCCTAGAGACTTCGGATTGATCACATTTTGAAAGTTAATATACATACTTTCGTGCAACTACCTAAACTATTCCTCTAAATAAAAATATTTGTATCTACTACAAGAAAATAAATTAGTTTTTAAGATAAAACCACGCAAAGCCCTCAATGAAAAGTACTGACTGAGTAATGAATATTTAAAAATCTTGACACTTTTTCTGTTGCTCACCCTGTAGTTTACACATGGTGAAAACACGCTTGAATAGTAGAAAAATATTGAACCAAATTTTCTCTCATATCATGCATTCAAAGTATTTTAATGTACTGTATTGCCAACAATTTCTGATGTGATAATTTCAGTTTTCTAGTAAGTGTAATATCAACATAGTTATCAGCTTCATTTACCCAAAAATGCTTTATTTTACAGAATGCTTTATCGAAAAAGTAAGATATTTTCACTGAGTTACCAAGGTTTTGAGTGAGACCAGCGCTCGTTAGCACACGGCAGAAACTTTCCTGTCGCCATATTTTCATCATGGACCGGTCGTCACCAGCCGACGAAATGAGCTTTGATCTTCCACATCTCCGACCTCTACGTGCGCAGGCAGACGATTCCCGTGAAGAGACTCGAGCTCGTTTACCCAGCCACGATTCTTCTGAGGGTGAGGACTACTATGCTACGCACAGAGGCACGTCGATAACAACAGCAGAAACACATTTTGTGTCTTCTCCAGTGCCCTCGCAAAAATTCCCGCGAAAAGTTAAACTTGAGCAAGCTGACTATGGATTTTCTGGACCTTCTGCGTCAGAAGCAACATCCTCAGAAAAATCTGAAGGAAAACCAGAATTTGTATCATCCGAGGGAGCAATGTCATATGGAATATCTTCACAAAAACCAAGCACAAAAGAAGGAAATTTCATGCAATCTTTCCCTTCTACGTTGTATGCATTATTTCCGCAAATATGTGAGGGAAAACGAGTAGAATACGCACCATCTGGGCTTTCCGCGTCGTCTGCGACACGAATTGCGTCAACACAGTACTTGCCTTCTGACTGTGGGCAGTCCAGTAAAATACAATCGGAACCTGAACAGTCCTCTACTGCTCTAGATCTTAGGACGTCAGCTATAGTACGTGAGTACCCGCTAGACGATTCATCCGATGATGGAATGGTAGAACAGATCAGTTGTTCATCTCCTAAAAGCCTAGGGGACAGACTGATTTCTAAAGCAAGCACTTCTGCAGTCAGTGCGCAAGGGTTCGAGCAAAAAACAAAAAACCCAACTCCATCCATGACCTTCTTAGATGCGAATACGAGTAAAGCTTTTGATTTAATAAGTAACTCCGAGGAGAAAGCTTCAAATAATGTACCGATAGCAATATGTAATTTACCAGAAGAAACTGAGACCCTAATTCTCCAACAGCGGACTCG
>VOMN01012387.1:2848-14950 GCA_014899125.1 Orchestia grillus
CGCAATACTTTTGGTTGGAGCCGCAATACTTTTGGTTGGAGCCACAATACTTTTGGCTGCAGCCGCAATACTTTTGGTTGGAGCCACAATACTTTTGGTTGGAGCTATAATATTTCACTTGACTGGAGCCGCAATATTTCACTTGGCTAGAGCCACAATATTTCACTTGGCTAGAGCCGCAATATTTCACTTGGTTAGAGCCACAATATTTCACTTGGCTAGAGCCGCAATATTTCACTTGGCTAGAGCCGCAATATTTCACTTGGCTAGAGCCACAATATTACACTTGGCCTGAGCCGGATGTGCTTCGCACAATGTACATTAGTTAAGAGTATAATTTTTCCATAATTAAACTAAATGGCAGCGGAGTCGGAGCCGCAGCTAAAGCCGAATAAAATGACGGCCCTGGAGCCGGAGCCAGAACAAATTGTTCTGGCTCCACAGCCTCGGCCTGATGCGAGCTCGCGCGAGTCCTATCAGTCATCGTCATCATTACACTTTTTTGGAATGAATATGCGAATAAATACATAAGAAGTGGTAAAAAAGTGCACCTCTTAGTACGCCAATACTCGCATAATTTGTATTCATTTTTTAATTTCTACAAATTGCTGATATTTCACCTTCATGTTGATAGCATTTCCCCAAAAATAACTTCTTAGACTCGTCTCAACGTCCATAACATCAAAAATCCTAGCTAAACGCATGAGTAGCGGCCAGTCAAAGAGGGAATGCATACGCTTTGGCAGGAGATGCCCTGAATACCAGGCACGGAGTGTTCAGAGTATTCCCTGACACAAAGTAACTCCGTGACAGTTCGTATTTCTGATCTCATGGCTTCTACTCGTGTCCTCTACACTTCCGTAAATATGTTCTTGTACAATCATTTCTCTGTGTGTTTTTTCCAGTATCAATACTTTAAAATACACGACATACGTGAAGGTATTTTTAAAAATCTCACTATCACGGAGTAAGATTATTTCAACCCAACTGAAACAAGGAAATTACCGAATACAACTTCACCCACAACTGAAATTTCAAATATTTACTTACGAATGACAAGCTAATTGAATTCCAATATACGGAGCCCCTCAATACAGCCATACACGTCAAGTCACTCGCTTTGAAATTTCTTACTCGATTGTTCACAACAAATTTCTAGAACTGAACCTATGCTGACGAGGAGTAACATCAGAATACTCCATCAACAGGAGCACAGAAATCTCGCAAAATCCAAATTAACATCAAACAGCTACGAACAAAACATACGAATAAAATTAAAAAATAGAAATATAGAAGAGCACCAAAAAACTACCTTCGCAATAGTTCCAAACGTGAACGCCATTTAAAAAAAGTTGTTGGACAATATTGTCCTCGGTTGCAAGTCGATGCGACTCGTAAGGCTCAAAATTTCGCATAACAACCGTTCACTCCATAAACTGCGACGTCATACTTCACTCGGAACTTTTTGATCTTCGTTCAGAACGCGGCAACAACAATGTTCTTCCTCGAGAAACATCCCGTCTACCAGCATCATTGCCAGCGATGGGAAAACTTCCTCTGTTGGTGAGACTCGAGTACAGTTTCGATACACAGCAGTGAGGCTAACGCAATACAGCCTAGTCTTTCAGGAGCGCGCCCTAGTCTTCCGGAAGAGCATACTAGTCTTCAAAAATGAATACTGTATACAAGTCTTTGAGGAATGTATACTGTATACAAGTCCTTAAGGAATGTCTACTGTAAACTAGTTTTTAGGTAATGTCTACTGTAAACTAGTTTTTTGGAATGTATGCTGTATACAAATATGTCCGAAACATGGAAGTCTTCTAGAACTACATATCTACAAGTTTCCACAGCACCCTATGCACCACTCGGATACTGTAAGATTTCTATAACGTTTAGGACCCAAGACCGAATTGTTCTTAATACGGCGCTGAGGAAATAGCCAAATTTCTGTAACGGGAGCTTTTATAGGCAATACTCGGGCACGAACACGGAGAAATGAAGGTGAATTGCGAGGCCTAGCATTACTTAAAAGATTTTCCATACCCAACATCCCGAGGCCATTTCCGTCGCGCGCATTCAGGGAATCTCGATGGCGAATACACGGTTTTCCTAAAGCAATTTTCCAAACTACTGCTCCTCAAAGGTTGAACGGTAAAACCACCATTTTAAACGTCCCGTGGGACCCCGAAAAGAGCCGTTTGTTATATGAAATAACAGCCTTTTGTTCAGTAACTCAGCATAACTGCAATGAGAACTGCCCTATTCCGACATAGAGGTCGAGACCAGCTTGGCAGTAGCCTAAGAAATTTTATTCCTCTCATAAAATTACGAAGCACAGTCACAGGCGGTCAGTTTATGGATCGTCAGACAAGGTCGACTGTCACTCTCAATGCCCAGCCAGATGACGAGCTCTGCTGCAAACTTCTGTTCAGCGAGAATGTACGAAAACCTGTTGTAACAAGCAATAAATACTCAAGCAACAAAATGAGAAACAAATAGCGGGGAAATATTATTTAAATTTTCAGATAAATTCGTTAAAATTAAGTTACTCTACTTCCATGGTATAATAAGTGAACTACGATATATCCACATTTTTCCTCGATAACGGTTATCATGTTAGTTCGATGAGACCACTAGAAAATTGTAAATCGACAACGTGAACTGTAACTGTAAAACGACGTAACACGAACCGATCTCAAATTCTTCCATCAAAACTGTACAGTCTAATCTTGGGTGCATGACCCGTAGAGTTGCGGAAACCATATCCTTCCACGGGTCTATTTTCCACCTTCTTTATCACGTAGTGTTACAGACATGACTCCTTACTTTCAACGCGTTTTTAGAGTGTTAAACATGCAAGCAATTCGGAAGAGAATTACACAAGCCTGCACGAAGTCCAGCGATGCTACACAGAAATTATTAGCGTTTCACACAACTATAAACATTCCTTAATAATTCAAAGGAGTTCGATACACTACAAGAATCGAAAGTGCTGAGAGTGTACGGGGAGTTTTGCATCAGCAGAACACAAGTCTATGGGTATTTTGACCGTTCAAAGATGTCCGCGAAGGTAGCACTGACTTAGAAGGTCAAAAACAAAATAAAAAAAACTTTGAAACGTTATCGCCGATGCAAGCACTGCTGCGTCGAATAAGAGCGAGGGAGGAACCTGAAGATATTAATATTCGTTCCAATTTAATTTATCAGAACATTATTCAATAAGTGATATATTGCGCGTGAAATTTAGGGTAAATTAGTGTGAACAGATCGTCCACAAGATTTTTATTATTAAATTCAGTGTTTTCAAGGCCTGTGGCCCACGTGATAAACAACGCTCTACAACGTCTTACTCTTTCCATGAATTTTGTTTCACTGTAAATAACACATATCAAAAAGGAATTAAATAGATTTAGATAATTACATAACAATAATACATAATAAATTTCATAATCGACAATGACAAATCAGAAACTTCCACACGTACTTCCAGCAGCGCTCTAACTACACTCAGTAAATCCTAAAACTCCCCACGTAAACGACGAATAAAAAAATAAAAATAAAAAATGACCTGTAAATGAATTCTCTTCACCTCTTCACAAGCCGTTCTACATGTAATTTTTTCTCGTACGCAACTCGTCAATTTTTTCAGCGCTCGCGTGACAACGTTCCAATACAAAAGTGACACGTTTTAGGAGAGGCATCACTGCACAATATTTCATTTTTCGAATTGGAGCATTTTGCAGAGCGAGTCGGCGACTACAGGCAGTGTCTCTGGCAGCGTAAATGGAAATGCGGTGCAGATTTTGCAGAAGTTTCCATTTTATAGGCTCGCTGGCCCTTAACTTTGGCGGAAAAGTTGAGCTGCATACACAACTCCAGACGAACAACGCAACAATGAGACATGGACGCTAATTTGAAACTTAATGAGGACATGAATCACTGAAATAGCTTCACGTTTGAAACGGATTCGTCTCATCCAGAAATGTTACGCATCGTTTTGGTTAGTTTTAGAATGACGCAGGGCATCTTATACCTGAATGTCATTTAAATGCATACACGTCTACTCACCGAACTTCTGAGTATCTACTCGATTAATAACTGATCTTTCTACATTTCTTTCAGACGTGAAATTGACGCAACATTCAACCCTGTCCTTTATCTCCATGGAGCAGGACACTGAAGAGCAAACAAATTAAGAGTCACTTTTTTGGGCAGACACGTAGTAGCAGAAGTAGTAGTGAGTCGCCTTTTTGGGCAGACACGTAGTAGTGACATCAGCCCTTCAGTAACTCTGACTATTTCACACCGGACGAGAAGAGACCATTTAGTATGGACTTGAGAATACGGAGAATCTATGCACGAATCTTTTGCGCATAGAAACAGCAAGTTAAGAAGGAAGAGGAAAAAAAGATAAAGAAACATAAGTAAAAGAAGGCATGAAAATGGAAAAAGGCAAACTGGGCCTGAAAGATAGAAGTCCCGAAGGCCTAGCTAGAGCTGACGTAACCTAACAATGTCACAGTGGGGATGCTAGTCCTCACAGCATAAGATAGACAAACTTAATTAACTAACCCCGTTACCTATGGCCACAGGGGGGAAAGTGTACTGGATAATTACAACTATGAAACTTGGGGAACTCAATTGAATTATCTACCTCACAAATGGAACAAAGCAAATCCAAGCAAAGGAATAGAATTTTGGTAGTCTGAAAAATATTTTTTATTTATAAATAATTATGAAAATGAAATATTAATACAACTTATCATAAAAATAGTGCACTACGAAAACACTGCACTACCGCAATAACAGCATTGATGCTACATTATGAGAGGTAATTTCGCGCTATCTCATGACCTCAACACGACACGAATACACACAACACACAACGACACACGACGCACAAATGTTACAGCATACACACTACACACCACGACACACGACACACAAATGTTACAACATTAACACCACGACACACGACACACCAATGTTAGAGCAACAAGAGCAGCCTACAGCCTGGCTGTCGGCCAGCACACATTTTTCCCTCATCCTTCACTGGGCAAACTTCATCGACCTCATAAAATAGAACACTCCGGGAACGCGTAAGGTGAATGAAGCCTTAAGGCTCAGCTCCAATAGCAAGGTCATTTCTAACGGCATTACTCCCGTTGTGTACTCGTACACATGTTCGTTTTTACTACGATTTTATTATTTACCATTATTTTATTATTTACTATTATTTTATTATTGACCATTATTTTATGATTTACCATTATTTTATTATTTACCATTATTTTATTATTTACCATTATTTTATTATTTACCATTATTTCATTATTTACCATTATTTCATTATTTATCATTATTTTATTATTCACCATCATTTCATTATTCACTATTAGTCTAACAGTAGTATTTTTATTGACTGGTATACTCGCGTTAAGTACAATTCTCGCATGTTCGTAGGAATTTCAATGATGGTACTAACCCGTCACTTTCACATGTACCGAATGATTCCTTTACATATGGCCCGCTCCCCAACATTTTTTAAATAACCGTCGGTGCGGCGAATATAATTAGCGATTAAGTTTTACTAGAGTAACTGTTTATCGCTATCTCATGTTTCACTCACATTTCAATGGCGAATTTAGCCAATATTCAAGATGAGTTTGGCGAGAGGTTTCCCCAATTCACGAGTTTTATTACAAATTCTAACGACATTTCCCAGGAACAACGGCATTTACAAGCATCCATAAGGATTTTAATTACGTTCCACGACTTTCGTCACATTTTACAACGACATTTACAACCATTCCCCACGATGACTGGCAAAGATTTATTGCTTGCAGCAAATAAAGCTGCCAACATTCCGAACGGCTTCCGCTTCCATTGAGGACGTTACTCGCTACCGCCTACGAGCTCTGCCCCGACTCAGAAATGCTCCAACCACCGAACGTAAAGATAATACCTCTTACCGATAATATCCCCGATATTATAGATAATACATCTTACCGATAATATCCTCGATATTATAGATAATACATTTTACCGTTAAGTTAATATCCCCGATATTATAGATAATAATATCGAGAGATATCAAAGAATACATAAAAACAAAAAGGAGTACTAAGTGGGGAAGCGCCAGAGTATTCGAACCAATTTTGAAAATTTTGAAACTATGTATACAGTGCGATCCGCGAAAAAAGTTAACTGAGCTTTACTTAAACATCGCATCTACACCACTCCACTGACATGCATAAGATTGCGCGAACATCCAATATGAGGATGCAGTAAAACACAAAATCTATGGTCATACTAGGCATGCAAATGGTATAGTAGGTACGTATCGGTAGTTACAAGTTCAGGTAACTTTATGAGGGTCACACAGTATTTAGTCACCACCGCTGCTGACGACATACACAGAGTTTGTATACCGTAGGTGCCGCCTAAACATAGTAAAAAAGAACGCCACCACGGCGACTCAACAAGGACGCGCAGCTAAATCAACACAGTTTTTGAAGGACCGCTGCACAGTTGGGTGTAGGCTCGGCCATGACTCGCTCCCCAGCCCAGTTTCCAAAAGCTAATTTAACTCTGGCAGAGCTCAGCGGACTCCAGTTCCTAGAAGTTGGGTGCCTGTTGCCAACTCCGTACTAACTCTACGAGGGTCTCGAGAACCCAACAAGGACTTTACAAAGGCATTTCACGGCCTTGACTTTGCGAGACTAATGCCTCACGGCCACGTCGGCACTTCTCCATAAAAGTTCCGCAAATCAGGAGAGCCTAATATCAATTGCACCACAGCATGAGTTTTGATTCGGACAATTACGCGTTGTTTCTTAACTGCTTTTAATGCAAATTCGGAAATTATAGTTACAAAAAAAAACAGATAGTTACATTGGTGCACTGACTGACAGATTCATCATCTTTGTATTCACATACAAGATGAATTAAGCAAATTATTTCACCACAAAGTAACTCAATTGTTCTTCAACAATAAATATTTTTTTGGTAATTTGTGACATCTTTTGATACAAAGTAAGCACGCCGCTTGGAGACATGACAAGTAAAGTCACATACAACGAATCGTTGATATTGACATCATTATTATTATTATTGTTTCCTAATTTTAACGCTACGGTCGCCTCAAACGATCTCAGAAGCAAAACTCGGTAGAGATGAGGTATCAGCGGTAAGAAATATTAGCGGTAAGAACTATTAGCGGTAAGAACTATTAGCGGTAAGAACTATTAGCTGTAAGAACTATTAGCTGTAAGAACTATTAGCTGTAAGAACTATTAGCTGTAAGAAGTATTTGTTTTAATAAGCATTAGTCTCGGAGTCGGCGATCTTTTTTATTTTGTTATTTTGTTCACTTACCTTCACGACAAGGGCAACACATGAGTTTCAGGCTCAGTTTCAGACTCCATTCCAGTCCAGTTCAGACAGTTAACTTTCCAAGGAGTTCGAGTTGCAAGAGTAGCTCGCGAAACCTAGCACAAGCAACACCGTCGATAGCACAAGCAACACCATCGAACCAAGCAAGTCACAGTGCAAGCCATCGCAACACTGACCGTGACATGCATGCCCTTTATCAATGAACTGAACATCGAGTTCCCGTGGTAATGTAAAAGACTCAACGCGTAAACGAAACTGGGATTGAGGATCTGAGAATAATCCGCGACCAATTACTGGGAACAAAGGAAAGCGCCGTTCTATTACCGAAGATCTGGTTATTCAATGCCGTTCATTTGTTTTACAACATTCGACAAAAGCCTCCCTACTCAAAACAAAATAGAGACCGTAGTTAGGGTATGTATGTCTGGCCAATCCCACGATAAAGAACCGGTGAAATTACGGGCACGCGAATACTATGAAACCATATAAGATAAAATATACGATTATTCAACAATACACGATGTTTTTTCACCATTATCTGCGTAGAACAGTAACTTCTCTCACTTAGCGGAATGATTGAAGATAAATATTAAAGAACTCTCAATCGAAAACAATAGACCTATGAGCACGTTATACATATATACGCATGGGCACGGAGAGACAATAACCACAATTTGAGCCACCACACTATGGTTCCCACTCGAAATTCAGTGCCGAGAACACCCACACTCCTGCTTCACGATAATGCCATCACCGTCAAATTCCACAAGGGCTACATTCAGTATGTATCCTCATGCCAATCATCCCCCAACCGGCAGTCAGCCATGAGAGATCCCTTCACACGGAAATCCAAGCAAGCGTCTCTGAAGTGCACCTGAATTTCTTGAACGGTACACACCCGCATGAGCGCGTGATCCAATTACAGACGCGCTCTGACAATGCGTTCAAGAACCTGGACTAATTAGCAAATTAACTTCAAGCTTAAGTTTCCGAGTCACTAAGTTTGTTTAGGTTAGTGCAACAATGAGTTATAATTGCGCTCAAAGTTACGCGCATATAAACACAATGAGGTACCGGAACTGCGAACGTGACGGTGATTCGTCTTCAAATGCATTTACGATTCTTGCAAACCTGCTGGTGATCCGTCTTCCGATACCTAGACGATTTTTGCTAATGTGATAATGATCCGTCTTCCGATACATAGACGATCTTTGCTAACCTGATAATTATCTATTTTTTAATTCGCTGACGAATTATGTAAACCTGATGGTGATGTATTTTCTAATAAACTGACGATTTTAAATGGACATGTAGACACGTTTAGTCAAATTTTCGATTGTACATGTAGTTTCGGGATGCCGAAAGACTGAATTCGTGCGGTGTCGGAATTAAAAAGACAACACTGAGTACCTGAGCGCTCACGCGTCGAGATTGATTTGGGGTTTTTCATGCATATAACTAATCCAATTCATAACAAGACCACCTCAACCAATCGAATTCCAATAAATAGCTCAAGTAGCAGTTGAATAAGATAGAAAATGAACGAGGTATTGCATGAACAAGATATAAGTAAACCGGCAACAATTTATTAAAATAGTCTATGCATACACCGACTCATGACTATTAAAGGAGGCAGGGAACGAATGCCTCAATGAACACAATCGATACAGCAAGACTGAAACATGCCAAGGTGACACGATACGAAATCCTGGCACACGCGCATTGTTCGTTTTCCTCTTCAGTTAGGCATCGACGCAGGAGAGCTCTTAGGAAGCGTGTGCCACAGCGACATCAAGAATAGTCGTTCAGTGTGAACACGCAAAGTGAACATTAACATTATACCCCACACCCCCGGTCTCCCGGCTTGTTTACGAAGCCAGCACAAAGAAAACTTGGCTCTTCTACACTTTTGTTTTTAAGGAAAGTATTTTAAGAGCTTGTCACTCCAAAATGACCTAATACGCTACTCGCTCGCTCTAAGTTGCAGAGCACAGAAACATTTTCCTGAAGTTCATTCAAAACCTGAAATTTAAAATTAACTTAAAACCCCTGGCATTTTTAGTACGGTAGCAAATAGCCCGCTGTAATTTGAAGACTCATATGTAAAAAACCAGCAAAAGCGGCTTGGTGATTAGAAAATGTTTAACCCACCTAAACACGCGACTGTGGCTTAACAAACATGTGCTTCAGTAAACGACGTGCCTAGAGGTAGGCCATAATATCCCACCAACTACGCACATGCATCATCAGCCCTGATTTCAAAACGCTTGCATTTGTCACTCAATTTAATTCAGTGAACAATGAAGGGACACCTCAATCTAAGGCTAGTTATTACTTGGTAGGTTAAACCTACGAAATTGTGAAATCATTCGGACAACTCTTCACACGCCCAGGACTCAAAAAGGGTTTCATTAGTGCGTGAATGTTTCATCTTTCAGCTCAGTATGATTTAAAGCCACGCCAGAGAAAATTTTAGCGTACTGCCAGCCCTGAACTCACTGAGCGCAAGCAATAATTATTGCTTGCGCTGTACTGTATAATTATAATTACTGTATAATCATAATTACTGTATAATTATAATTATACAGTAGATCCCTCCCCCTCCCCTCCCGCCTCGAAGCAAAACTGGAACGAAGAACACCTCTCACAATACCCGCGGCAAAAACAAACTGCTAGCAGCTCATAAAATTAATTTCGCTTTTATCCCACGTTGCGTATACGACAGCACGAGTAATTTAGATGCATTCATCTGTTCGCGTGAGACTGGTGCTGGCAAACACGAATTACGGCCAAGATTGCGTTTGAGTTGAAAGCAAAAAAACAAAAAAATGTGTTGAGGCCGTCCCTCGACCAGAAAGCATATTTGCACAGCTTCAAACCTGGAGCTACAGGAAGCACAGAGGTAAACACAACGATCTATATTCGCTCCTTCACAATAGGTTTTCTTCGGAAAAAAAGAGTAGAATCGGACTGATTCTATTAGAGCCGTGACAGGCGCAAGTTGTACGGGTTGATGAAATCTGACGAATTCCTTTCAAAAACGATTATAGATTTCAAAAAATAATGCCGTAGATCGTTCGACTTACCTGAATAGTATGAGAATTAGAGCAGTACTGCATTGATGCAAGAGCTTTTGAAAGTTGCATGTAAAAAGAACTAGGGGAATGCGATCTTGAGTGACTTTGAAAACGCTAACACAATTTGAAAAATGACCCGTAAGCGCGCGCGATTCACGTAAACATGGTACGGAAACCCAAGTTAAAAAAAAAGGGCATTATTTCGTTCGGAAACAAAAGAGTGAGCCAAACCACGGGGTCAAGCCAGCAATTTTTCACGGGGTTTGCGGCAACGAAGTCGACTCGTAAATTTGCCTTCCAAATAGGCGGCGGCGGTTAAGCCTGCAAGCTGTACACGACTCGCCGAACAAGAGCGCGACTTATAGGCTCCGTAAATACATGCGGAAAAGTCTACTTAACCCCCGTAAGAGCCTTGGCGGCGAGTTTTAGCCGAGGGTCAACGCGTATCTAGAGGACACGGCATCGTAATTCAAGCCCATGCGGCGTTCGCATCATTTTACTTCATTGTTTTTCGCATTGTTTCACTTCACTAGCAATACGCGAGTAAAAATCGGTGCAGCGCAATGAAGTTTTTTCTCGTAGCGTCGTGCGATTGAATTACACCGAATACAGTCAAGAATAAATAATTCTTTGCGAAGAATCTTGAGCCTGTGTGATTTCAAACAGGGATTCTTCTACTAGCGAGTCCCAACGCAGACGCTCCAGACCGTGATCGCTGTCTACATTCACCGAGATCGACAGATGTGTGAACGAATGTTAGTGGTCTATGGACATCTAGAACTTTTATATCCTTATAAAGAAACGTCACTCACGCTTTAGTTGAATCTTGAAATCGAAAAGCACCGACACGTCTAGTACCCAACTAATTCATTTCAAGCGGCAGGGTACCTAACCAATTCTGAAAATTTTGAAATCGTCTACAGAGTGGTCAAAACAATGTGCCTACTGCGTGACGTCATGCGCTGCCATTACGCAATACACAATCTTGAGGCAACATCCTTTCCTCAGTACAGCTGAAGCTGCCGTGTACGGGCACCGCCGATTAACCGATGTCGAATGTAACAGAGAAAACCTACTAGTCGAAACATACATAAATTCCATAAGCAAGAATGTCCGATGTACAGAAGTGAAGAATAATCACATGTGAAATATTCATGTGAACGAATAATCTCTCCCTCTCTCTGACGAGTCCTTTGATGAAGGCTTCAAATGCCTTCATAAGTCGTATTTGCCAAACTGAAGAAGTTACTGCACACAAATGAAGCTTGAAATTATACTGGTGGCAGCACGAGGCTCCAACGTCGTAAGTGGAGCTCGCCAACGCCTCGTGCAACAACGAAGTTTCCAAGTAACGAAAAGGCGAAAGAGAATGCAATGAGGAAAATTGGAGAACATTTTTCGAGTAACTGCGATTTCCCTACAAAAATTGAGGAATATATATGTATACTACGTCTTTAATAACTAAGTCACCGTTTCATCCAACACCTTGTATTCTACCTAGGTCCAGTTCCAAAAGGCTTAGCGTTCACTTCGTAACCTGACCCTCACTGTGTAACTTGCTCCTCACTTCGTCATGTGATTTTCACTTTGTAACTTGGCTTTCTTTTCAACCATCACTAACGATTAC